>CAOJBK010589803.1:0-17416 GCA_948294925.1 Codiaeum variegatum | reverse complement strand
TCATTTCCATAAAGTTTCACTACTCAAGGGATTTAGATACAACCTATTGAGTGTAAGTTAGTTATGTGACAAGAACAAATGAGTAATATTTGAAGCTACCTACATTGAAGTTTAATCAACCATAGATGGCAGAACAATTTTTATAGGTCAATGCATTGATAATGTATATGTTGTCAATTTAAATGATTAGGACATCCCTGAAGAGTGCATACTTTTAGTTGATGACAATAGTTGGTTGTGGCATAGACGTTTAGGTCATATTAATATGACTCAGATAAGTAAACTAGTCAGAGAAGGCTTAGTTTCAAGATTGTATAATGATAAGTTTGAAAAGGATCACTTATGTGACTCCTATCAGAAAGGCAATCAAATTAAATCCTCATTTAAAACTAAGTTTGTAATCTCTACCAATAGACCACTAGAGCTATTGCATTGTGACTTGTTTGGTCCTATCACACCGTGCAGTATGAGTGGTAACAAATATGCATTGGTAATAGTTGATGATTACTCTATATTTTCTTGGGTCTTATTTCCTTCTACAAAATCTGATACATTTTCAGAGTTTAAACATTTTTGTAAAAGAGAGTAAAATGAGAAAAAATACAACATTACATCCACCAAAAGTGATCATGGAGGAGAATTTGAAAATGATCAGAATTGCAAGGAGCATGTCATTTCCCACAACTTCTCAACATATAGGACTCCTCAGTAAAATGGGATAGTCCAAAGGAAGAATAAAACATTGGAGGAGATGGCAAGAACCATGATGAATGAGAGAACATTATCTAAATACTTTTAGGTAGAAGTAACCAATACTTCCTGCTATATACTCAACATAGTGTTGATTAGACCTTACCTAAACAAGACTCCATGTGAGCCATGGAGAGGCAGAAAACTAAATCTCTCATACTTCCATGCATTTGGATGAAAGTGTTTCATTATTAACAACAAGAAAGATTACTTGAGGAAGTTTGAATCCAAATCTGATGAATGTATCTTTATAGGTTACTCTATATCAAGTAAAGATTATCACATATTTAATAAAAGAACATTAGCTATTGAAGAATCTATGCATGTTGTATTTGATGAAAATAACCACTTTTTTAAGATGAAAGAAAGATATGATGATTCGAATGATGACCATGCTAAAAAGCATGGGGAGAATCTATCAGATTCAAAGAAAGTTGGAGATGATAAAGACTCAAATGTTAAGGCGCCTGACCCATAAACTCCAGAAGATACTAAACCTGATCTATCCAAGGATTGGAGATATCACAAGGATCATCCAAGAGAAGCAATACTCGATAATCCATCACAAGGAAGGCTTATCAGATATGCATTCAAACAAATTGGTGATTAGGTAGAATTTATTTCTCAAGTAGAGCCTAAGACATGTGATGAATCTCAAATAGATGAGAATTGGATTATAGCAATGCAAAAGGAGTGGAATCAGTTCATAAAAAGTTGAGTATGGAAGCTAGTGGCCAAACCTAAAGAACAAGCTATGATTGGCACTAAATGGGTATTCAGAAATAAATTAGATGAGCATGGTACTGTAGTTAGAAATAAATCAAGGTTAGTTTCTCAAGGGTATAGTCAATAAGAAGGGATGGACTTTGATGAGACTTTTTCACCAATTGCTAGGATCAAGGTAATCAGACTCATGTGCACTATTGCTTGCTACAATAACTTCACTTTATATCAGATAGAGGTGACGAGCACCTTTTTGAAATGGTCATCTATTAGAAGAAGTCTATGTCGAGCAACCTCCTAGAATTATAAATCCCAAGTTTCCTAATAAAGTCTATAAGCTGACAAAGGATCTATACAGGGGTGGATTCACAAGAAAAATAGAGGGGTCAATTACCCCCAATAAAATTTTGAATCTCTCTTTAAATTTAATATATATTATAATTTTTTTTCTAGTTTTTATTTCCTTTTCCCTCAATAAATTTCCAAAGTCTCTCCTTTAACTTTTTTTGCTCCCACTAAATTAAAATTTATAAATTTTTTTAATTTAATTTTAAGATTGTACCCATAATTTTAAAATATTTTTTTATGATATAATATAAAATAATAATAATAAAAATAGTTTTGATTTATATATTTTTTTAAAATTTTATTCATAATCTATGTTTGTATATAGTTGAATATAATGTTTGAAAATTTTTTACCACTAATAAAAATTTTTTATGCATCTGTCACTGGCTCCATATGGCTTAAAACAGGCTCCTAAGGCATAGTATGATCGGCTTAGCACATTTCTCATTCAGAAAGGTTTCTCATGGAAAAATAGATACCACACTCTTCATTAAAACTCAAAATAACAATATGCTCATTGTTCAAATCTATATAGATGACATAGTTTTCAGTTTTACTGACAAATCCTTATAGAAGTAGTTTGCTAGACACATGCAAGGTGAGATTCAGATGAGCCTCATGGGTGAGATAAAATTCTTTCTCGATCTTCAAATCAAATAATCAACTGATGGAATATTCATCTGTCAATCTAAGTACCCAAAGGAGTTTCTAAAAAAGTTCAACATGAAGAAGCTCAAGGGTATTGGCACCCACATCAGTCCTTCATGCAAGTTAGAGAAGGATGAATCTGGAAAACCTATAGATGTGAAAAGGCACTAAGGGACCTATACCTAACAGTTAGATGACCTGACATCCATTTTAGTATTTGCTTATGCTCAATATTTCAAGTAGATCCTAAAGAATCCAACCTAATAGTAATCAAAAGGATATTCAGATATCTGGTGAGAACTCTTAAGTTAGGTCTGTGGTATCCTAAGAGTGAAAATCTAATACAATGATGTTGACTATGCTAGAAGTCGAGTTGACAGAAAGAGCACTTCTAGAATGTGCCAATTTCTTAGACATTACCTAATATCTTGGTTTAGCAAGAAGCAAACCTTAGTTGCATTATCTACTGCAGAGGCAGAATACGTGTCAACTGGAAGTTATGTTGCACAAATTATTTGGATGAAGTAGTAACTAGAAGACTATTGTTTTACATTCAGAGAAATGCATATCAGATGCAACAACATAAGTGCAATTAACATCTCAAAGAATCTAGTCTTACACTCTAAAACTAAGCATATTGAGATCAGACTTCACTTCATAGGGATCATGTGAAAAAATGAGATATAAAGCTTGAATCTGTCTCATTATATAAACAACTAACTGATATCCTCACCAAGTCACCCAATAATGATCAATTCCTTAAAATCAGAAGAAGTCTTGGTATAGGTACTCTTACTTAAACTTTATTTAAAATATCTTGCTATGCTTGTTACTAGATGAGAATGCAAATGTGCTTAATTAGCTTTGATACATTCTATTTGCATGGGCTAAAAATCAACTAATGAAGAATATATTATTTCCCTCAAATAAATACATTTTATTCATTAGTATGAGGTCAAAGTCATTTATGTGTATGAAATTACCTAATCTATCATTATCTAAAAAATATTTTGATATTAGATTAGGATATTGACACAAGGAACCTGAAAAGATATATATTGAATTTGAAAATTCAAAAACATGATGGGAGAGAAAGAGATAATAGACAAACTGCTGTGATCTCTCATCATGTGCATACACAAGTCAGAACATGAATTTTTGTGTGCTGTTGGTTAATTTTTTTATTTATTTCCTAATATTTTTATTGGACCACTAATCCCTAATGGCTACTTGTCAGTTACACCTTTATGGAAAATAGAAAACACTCCTAGGGAAACCACTTCTAAAATAGGGTGATAATTATGGCCTTTAATTGATGTGATTAATCTTGATTGATGGGCTTTTATATATATATCTGTTTGAATGTGTGGAATGGCTATTTTATCTTCATCTTCTAAAAACACACAAGTTTCTCTCTCTTCTGTTCATTAAAATTCCAGAACCATCAAAGCCCTTTTTCATTTAGTTCTTTGAAGAAATGGCAAAGAGATAGGCAAAATCCTCTACTCCTATCACCAAAAGAACTCGAGAATCATCAAGTTCATCAACCCAACCATCTAATTATAAAAAACTCACCTTTTGTCCTCCAAAATGGTAGACTAGAAAGTTTATGCATTGACAAGCATAAATTCAACAGATGATTTACATTCCAAAGCTGGGTAAGATTTCTGACCAACTATGAGATTATTTTTTAGTCTAAAGTGGAAGAGCTATATATGTCTCCTAGGAACCTCTCAGATACAAACATGGAAGTAACTATTATGGGTAAGAAATACAAAATCATGGTGGAAACATTGAGTACAATACTAGGGATTCCAAATGAGGGAACGAAAGTATAGAATGAAAAGTCATTTCTAGAGAAAGTTCCCAAAAGTTGATATTGATAAGCATTTGAAGGAAAAATTTCTAGGAAATGAAGAGGCTATAAATGCTAGAAGTTCTATGAAGTATGGGCTGAATAGCAGAATGCTACACAAATTCTTGTGTCATATAATCAGTCTAGGGAAAGGAATAGTGGACCATGTTTCCAAAATGGATGCTCTCATCATGTGGAATATCACTAAGAAGATAAAGTTCAACTTGTCTGTGTTCATGTTCAACATAATGTGCAATGTAAAAAGCCCTACTGGAATGCCTTACTTGGTCTAAATGACCAATAATCTAAGACACTTAGAAGTTCCTATTAAGAGTGGTATTTTTCTGAAAAATTCTGACATTTTGGGTAAATCCACAATCAAAGCTATCTCATATAACCCTGAAGAAGATTTGGAGAAGATGGAACATAAATGGTAAGAATCTAAGAAGAAAGGAGAACCTAAGAAGGAAGAAAAACTAGAGAGTAAAGAAAAGAAAAAAGAAGTAAAGAAGTCTGCTAAGAAGCCAAGTGGAATTAAGATTGAAGAAGGAAAGCTAGAAAATAAGAAGGCTGAGATCAAAGTTGATTTGGAAAAGAAGAAATCGATTGCTATAGAATTTGAGGAAGAAGAAACTAAGAGTGATAAAGATTTTAAGATGGTGTAGATAGAAGTAGAGCAGTCTACTCAAAAGACTCTAGATAAGAAAAAGATTGATCTGAATTAAGAGTTTGAATAGTCAGGAAAAGTTCAAACCATGGGTCAAGTGAAGCTAAGTGAAATTAGAGAGGACATCATCTTTTCTGAAGAAGATGAGTCATCAAAAGAAGAAGAATATCTAAATGAGTCTAGTCCTAAGAAAGAATCTAAAATGGAAGTGCATGAGATGGAGGATAATGGTTCTTTTCAACCAGCACCAGAGGCTAGATCAACCAATCCTAAACTATAATATCATTCTAACATTCTGAAGGAATTGAAGCTCCTCAAGAAACAACATACAGATGACATAGAAACCATCAAAAACGATGTCAAAGAATAAATGCTTAGGTGTACTAAAGTTTGGAACAAAAATGTTAAAAATCTTGAGTCAGAAATTAAGGATGGTATCACTAAGATTGAAGAAAATATAGGAAAGGCCATGGATGCCAAACTGAAGAATCTGACAAGTATTTGGGAAGATATAGGAAGGTTAATATAGGTTATTGCTAAAAGGAAGGGCTTAATCTGTACAAGCTCTGTGGACACTGTGACCATGAAAAGAGAAGGGAAAGAACTCATAGGAAAGAAGAAAGCTGAGAAGAAGCCTGAGCATAAGAAGCCTATTATAAAAGCAGTTATGTTAGAAGAGGAAGATTAATACGCATCTAATGACCCACCAAGCCTATTTAACCACTACGCCAGTTGTTGTCATTCCTATTTGAATGTTTTTATGTTTATGTTTGTTCATTTTTTAACTTGAATTTGAACCCTTCATTTTGGATGATTACAAAAAGGGGGAGATGAATTTGTGTTATTAAGCAATAATGAATCTAGTTATTGCTCTGGGGGAGCAATATCTGTGTTATATTTTTTTTTTATGTTATGTTGACTTTTTAGTTATGAAATCAAATATGTTTAATTGTGTATATATGTGCTTATATCTTTTTTGTTAGATGATCATTTGAAAATTATTATTAGACTCAAGGGGAGCCTCATGTGAATTATATATCATTTACTGCCTGTCTAATATATCTTATCTCATCTAAGTCATACTTCCTCGCATATTTCATTCAGAACTGTTGCCTACTTATGGTATTTTTGTAATCATCAAAATGAGGTGATTGTTAGCCTCATGGGTTAGCAATGTACTTTTGCTAACCATAAAACTAATCTAATGTGAATTAGTTGTATTCCTAAGTATACATATGGACTTAAAACTCACTGTCTCCTGATAAACATTTGTGATGTTCACTGAAAGCTATTTTTAGTATTATATGGCAGTTGTGACTATCAGATGATTAAAAGATCCAGAAAGGGTATTGGATGAGAAGATTACTGAAGAGACATGCCTTAGTTTTCTTTAGTAGTATATAATGTTAAGTGGGTCGGTCTTGTCAAATTAGTTGCATGTCTTGTCTTAGTGCCCTTGCCTAGTAAAATCTATTTTAGAAAACCAAACCTCATGTTTTGTGTCATAAAAATTACTTTCTTGGCTTGCATAACATATTCTTTTATAAAAGGAATATTCTTTTAGGTTTTACATAAAAACCTAAGCTTTTTCACCAATTCCAATGGCTACCTTCTGGTCAGTTGCTAAAACATTTTTTCTCAGTAGATAGCCTTTGTTTTTACTAACATCAATGTGTTAGTTTATCAGAAAAAGAGATCAGAAACCTGACAGGTTGTCTGTTAGAGACAAAGTTAACTGTTTTAGCTATTATGCTTATTTTTATCTTTATTTTCAAATGTTTATGTCATAACAGCTATAAATTTTCTAAAGTATAAATACCCCTTATTTTATTCGAAATGGATTGATAAAGAGAAGTGTTAGTGTTCATATTGCTTGAAAAGTTTTCAAGTTGTGCTTTCAAATTGCTTCATTTATTTCTTGAAAACCTCTTTCTCTCTTCATTGAAAAGAAAAGATTTATGCATTCTCTCTTCATTGAAAAGAAAAGATTCGTGCATTTAAATCTATTTGCTCAAACAAGTTTGCGCACTCCTATATTTATTAAGCTTGAGTTCTCATTAAATCTTTTCTTCATTCAAAATTCCTTTAGTTGTATTAAAAGTTTTTATCCACATAAGAATTTTGTAATGAGTTATTTTAAATTTTCTTTATATATTGAGATTCAAAGTGTTGTAAAGGTTTTAAGCACCTGTTGTAAGCTTGAGGTTAAGTTTGGTGTGTCACGGCCACCCATCCCAAAGTCTATGAGATTTACGTGCTCCTGATGATAGTGAATAGGTTTTCAGAAGCCTAAGTGAAATTATGAGGGAATCAATTGAGTCAGTGATAGATTCTGCTGAGGTTAGCTTATATAAGGTGAACTTGCTTGAGGGTTGCTCTAGCTAGATTGAAATAGAGCTGATAATGAAATACTCAAGGTAGTATCCTTGAGGAGTGGATGTAGGCATTAATGCTTAACCAGTATAAATTTTTTGTGCCTGCTTTGTCTATATATTATTGTATACATCTACTCAATAGTTTTATTAGATGATTTTCATTTGAGACTCCTTTAAAGTTAAATCAAACAAACTTTGCACTTAAATAGTATTGAATGATCTTAATCTAAATCACAAACTTTTAATCTAATAGTTGGCTAACTGCTAAGCATATTAGAAGACATCTTAACTAAACACTTCTTCATATTTGAACAGTCAGTTTCGTGGAACAGATATAAGAATTTGTTAAATCCTTCATGTGTTAACACTAAATACTCAATAAATTTAATTGATCAATATTCTTGAGATTTAATTTGGGAAGTAAATTGAGTTGGATGAAAAATAGTCCAATTCACCCCCTAGACATTTAATTCGTATTATCACCTTCTTTCGAGCTAAACCCCATAGGAGCAATTTGGCCTTTGTACCAATGGGGAATAGAAATTCTGGGTCCTTTTCCATAGTCAATCTAACAAACCAAATTCTTAATAGTGGTAGTGGAACACTTGTCCAAGTGGATCAAAGCTGAACTAGTAACAACCATCACCCAGAGAAGGGTCACAATTTTTTTTTTAGGATTTCATGGTATTCAGGTATGGGTCCTAAAGGTTTTAATCATAAACAATGGAAAACAATTTGATTCACGAGAATTCAAAGAAATGTGTTAGATATCAATCTAATATTTACCTCGATATCTCATCCCTAGTCAAATGGGCAAATCGAAGTATCCAATAAAATTTTACTACAGGGGCTGAAGTAAAGATTAGTGAGAAAAAAGGAGGATGGGAAGAAGAGCTTAACAATGTGCTCTGGAGTTACCATACTACACCTAAGATTCTGGTAGGAGAAACCACATTCTCATTAATGTTTGGGACATAATCAGTTATGCTAGTAGAGATTGGATAAGCAATGTACATAGTGGATCACGGAGTGGATATTAATCAAGAACTAAAGAAACGTTTATAACTAGACCTATTAGAAAAAAGGATGTTGCTAGCATAAGCCATGATAGCTGCTTAGAGACAAAAGGTGGCATGATATCACAACAAGAGGGTCAAGAATAAATCATTCCAAGAAGGAGGCCTAGTCCTAAGAAAGGCAGAAATTACAAAAGGCAATGTTGGGATCAGTATGCTTCAACCAAACTGGGAGGGACTATACAAGGTTAAGGAAGTCATTAGGAAAGGCACATACGGACTAGAGATTGTCAAATAAAAAGAACTTCCAAACTCATAGAATACAAATAACCTAAAAAGGTTTTATCCGTGAAGCTTAATTCAGTGTTTATCTTTCTAAGCTTATAATGAGTGTAAAAGGCTCTTAGTTTGTTTAAGCATAAATAATAATACCTTTTCTCAATCATATTCACTATTTGTTCCAACATATTTATGCATAGGATAATGAAACATAACAAGTCAAAATATAACCACATGGGAAAAAAATAGTCCTTTTGTAAATCCACCTTACCTAAAAGGGAGGTCAAATATTGACAACCTTACCTTAAAGGGAGGTTAGATAAACAAAAATAACCCCACCTTACCTAAAAGAGAGGTCAAATAATTAAAACCTTACTTAAAAGGGAGATTAGACTTATAAGAATTATGGACCTTACCTATAAGGGAGGTCAGATATCAAAGCCTTACCTAAAAGGGAGGTTAGAATTATAAGAATTAAATTAACCTTACTTAAAAAGGGGAGGGGAGGGGGTGTGTAGGATAGTTAATAACCTTACCTAAAAGGGAGGTCGAATACCAAAAACTATCTAATAAGTTCATTAAATATACCTCACCTTAAAGGGAGGTTTGAAACTACAACAGATCATCTTAACATGAAAGAAGGTCAAAAAAGTTAATTTCAGAAATATAATCAAAGAGATTTTTCCATCACATTTTAGAAAGAAGTTAATTTCATTACATAACAAAATAATTACAATAAAGGACAATAATAAAAAAAAGGAAGATATTTTCCCCAAACAATATATATAATAAATGTTAAAAAGTTGGAGATTTAATCGGAGGGCTCATTAGCACAAGGATATGTAGTTTCAGCATCTCGAGCCTCGAGATCAGGGTGATGAAACCTGGGACAACCATATTCTAACGATCTGATACTGGACAACCTATTTCAGTATGGGAGGCGGGAAGGTCGGCTGGATCAGAGGCAGGTAGCTCTTCTTCTTCATCATAGGGGAGAATGTCATTTAGAAACTACACATCATTCTTACCCCATTTCTTACCTACAGTAGATATAGTTCCGATAGGCATTCATCGCCTCGACAACACCATAAATGGTGGACTACAACTCTTTTTTCAGCCTTTCCGCCTTGGAATAACACATTTGAGATTCTTTTCAAGCTATTTCAAGTTTCTAACCTAACTCCTCCTTTTCCAAAGTCTCTCGAATAGCAACATCATCCTTTAGTTTATTTTTTTGAAACTTTAGTTGTTACTCTAGCAGATCCGTTTTGCTTTCAAGAGCTTGGCATTCCCCTTCCCTCTTCTTCAGGCTTTTCTTCATTACAGCAAACCGACCACACAAATGGCTCTGAATAATCCCACCATGTTTTAAAGACGGGCTAATTAACTTGGATTTAAATAATAATATATAAAATAAATAAAATAAAATACCATTTAAGACTATTGGGTGGTTAGATAGAAATAATGGGCATCATACAGTTGTTGCATTTCCTATAGGTCTTTGGGAAACTTAAGGGGCTTGAAGATGAAATATGACATATTTTCATCATTCAGGTAAGCCTCAGGATTGAACCTCTCCAAAACTAGGGTATCTAAATTAAGTGGCACTTTACCAGGGACGTCCAAGCATACCTTCTTCTCATAAGGTAGGTCTCCCTCAATAGTAGCTCGCTTAGGGGTTATTTCAATGGCAACTCCTTTGTTCATTAAGGTTTGGGAAGTAGACACCTCAGATGAATGAATAATAGCAGCCTTTGATGTAGTATGTTTCTTGGCAGTCTTAGGGGGTAGTGGAGGAGCAATCTTGAAACCTTGGGACTTGGACTGAGCTTGAAGCCCCAGAATCTTCTTGAGGAAAGCTTCATTCTTTGCCTTTTTTATAGCTGCATTACAAAAAAACACTTAGTTAAAAATTCAAAATAAGAAACAAAGAACAAAAAGTCGAGACTTATTGGGGTCAAAATTCAGAATGTAGCCTTCAGAGTCCTTCACCTAACTAGAAAACTAGTGGTCAAGTACTTCCACAAAGTTCAAAGGGGGTAGAACATCCTGAAAATCTTAAGTGATAACCTCTTTAACCACCCTAGTAACTCGAATCAATTTTCTCCTCTCCTCCTCCTCCTTGGTATGTCTATGTAATTCTTTTTTGGGCCAAAGTTTGGGGCAAAATTCCACTCTAAGGTGTTGCATCCAAGGATTCATGGTGAATGATGAAGAACTTTTCTTTACAATTCTACTGATAGGCCTTCAATCTTTGTGGGAGCTTAACCACCATTTTTCCTTCAGCTTGACAATTGGTGAAATCCAAATTCTAAGCCTTAGGTATAACTTTGTAAAGAGCGAGGAATTCTCTTGGGTTGAGCTCGAAACCATTGATAAAGACCAATATCCTATAGCAATTCAACACCTTCTAAATGTTTGGATGTACCTGAGAGATGGAGATGCCATGCTCCAAGATGAAGTCCATCTGTAAATTCGACAGAGGGAACCTCAAACTAAAATGCAGAGATTCCTCGTATAATACTCTATTGCATGTATTTAATATAAAATGACCTCGAGCATCTTTAGACAAAGCATAGCTCGAATTGCTCAAGTATGTGAGACTGAGCTTAGGTACAAGGTAAGTCAACATGGGTGATGATGCTAGAGAGAGCCTTAACAGAATTATTCTATCGGATGATTTGGAGGTGCTAGGCTGAGAAATGGTGTTAACTCGATAGGTAGGACCCTCAACATCTACATATGGAGTCTAATTGTATTGTTCCACATCTACGAAAGGATCATCCCCTTCTTACTTTGGTGGGATAAAAGGAAGAGGGCACTTTGGGTTGGTAACTCGCATTTCAAAGGAGAAGGAAGAAGTAGACCTTACCAGTGAATCACTGGTGAAGGCTCTGGGGCTCTGAGTTCTTTCTGAATTAGAAGAAGCCATGGAAAATGAATGAAAAATGATGAAAAACTTATTGTTAACAATCGCAAAGAAGAATTTCTCTAAACAATAATGGGTATAATAGAAATGCAAGAATGCAAAAGCAGCAAACAATGGTAGAAATGAAAAGAAGAAAAAGAGGAAGAAGGAAAAGAACACTTTAAATAGCCCTGGGGAGGAAAACTCCAGAATTCGACCTAACCAATGGAGAAATGATACAAGACAACCATTAGAAATGATGGCTCCATATCTAGCACTCTTTACTGACAGGCACATCATTATAGGAAGCAATTAATAACAACTTTGAAATATGAAGCGATGTGATTGTTGTATAGAGATAATGAAACGATGCGAATGGAATAGGTGGGAATTTTTGAAGTCTTTAACTCCAAACTAAGGGAGATATATGATGATTCCCGACTTAAATTAGATGTTCCAATTGACCTTACAAATATCACCACATGGTGAGATGGCCAAAATCGACCTAAGAGGCACCCTTTACGCTAGCTCGGACATATCTCTAAGCAAGTAGATTGGATCATTTAGCTTAAGCCAGCCTGTACTCAGTACCTCAGAATATCCCGAGGATCTAGGCAATATATCTAAAATATCAGATAGAATCTTATCAGAATAAGTATTTAGATCTTATCAGGATTGTCTTTTTAAATAAAGATAGACTCCTAAAAGGAAACTAATGAAGAGAATCTTATATAAACCCTAAAAACAGACATAATAGGGAATCAGATCCATACTATTTTATTCTAATTAACCTCTGACTTTGAGAACCAAGTTATCACTTATCAATAATTATTATCTTGCTTTTTATTAGTTGGTATTTGTGATAAATTATTTTTCTCTATCTTTTTATTATTAACATTAAATACTAAGGGGTGAAATATACCAAATTTATTAAATTTAAATAAATTTAATTACTCTTCAAATTTAAAAATGATTTCAGATGCTTTCTATTAATCAAAACATAATTTTTATTTTAAAGAGTATGATTGACAATGTTTTTAGATTTTTTTTTAAGTAAGAAAGTTTTTAAATTTAGTTTAGTGATTAGTGTATTTCTACACATATTGAAACTCTTCACTTACTCAAAAATCAAATTTTAAATTATTAGCAAGTCAGAAATTTATATTAAAGTCAAGAATATATCACTAAAAATAAGTTGTGAGAAAGAAAACTTCGCATTGTAAAAAAGAAAATTTTTTTTATCCCCAAAATTTTGTGGATGTCAGGCTCTTCACCGAATGATGATTTAATATGCACATACTGGAGCTAGTTTTAAGGTTGTCCGTCTAAGAAATACTGATTAATAAAGAAAAAAAAATATAATTTTTAAGATAATAATAATTTTATCATAAATTGTTAAAAATGTCCTTATTAATTTTTTAATAAAAATTATGATTATTTAATAAAATTAATTTTTTTTAAAAAAATAAAAAGATAATTTAATTATTTTATAACATTTTTTAATTGAAATTTTTAATGATCATTTATTTATGAATAAAATTAATTTTTTAACAATATAATGAAGGGAGTAAGAATTCGATACATTGGCGTAGCATATAAAGGAGAGCCACTAGTACTATGGGAAGGTAATAAGCTGAAAAGACTTATCACGCGCTTATCTAAGCTCAACAGCTCCCCTTCATGCATATAAGGTTGTCTTGTAGGCTTTTTTGTTTTTAGTTATAGCATGTTTAGAAGTCTTTTAATTTCACTTCTTAAAATAATATAAAATATTTATTATTTATTTTTAAATAAAAAATAAAATATTAATACATTTCAACACTTTTTATTTACTTTTTATTTAATTTATTATCATTTTTTATTTTCTTTTACATTGCAAATTTAATCTTCTTTGTTAGACTAATAAATAAAAATTAAGAGTGATTTTCTTATTCTTTAAATTTAAGGAGATAAAGTACGTATCTTAAAAAATCTTAAATAAGGAGAATTTTTTAAGAGATTATTGTAATCAGAAAAATTTTATTATACTCTTTAAAATTAGAAATTTCATTTAAAAGACTGTTAAACTTGTTCTTAGCGATCAAGAAACCAAGTTAATTTTATTCTCCAAACAATATATGTAGTTACGTGCTTTTTATACACTAAATTTATTATATACATTAAAATAATTTATTAAATATAATTTTATTATATTCTTAATAAATTTAAATATAAATTAAATATCTAAATACAAGGACAAATGAGAAATTTTAAAAATTAAGATACGACAATATATAAATTAATAAGATTAAAAGAAAATAAACATTGTTTATTATTGATATGGGTTTAGCAAAAAAACATGGACCTGAACCAAACAGCCAAGCAAATAGGGCCAAGAGCCCGTAAAAATAGTAAGAAATAACCCATTGGAGAAGGAACACTAAGAAAACTAGCCAACTCAGCTCTCTCCCTTACCTAAGCATCATAAACTACTGGACGCCTACCAAACCACATACCAATCAAACAGGTCCACTCAACTGGTTTCATAGTCCACTAACCCACTAGGAGATGAAAGGCGTTGGTGGTCTCACACCACCTTTCAGCCATTGGAAAGAGAAGGAATCTTTCTAGAGCCTTCAAATGATCCAACCTCAACAAATCACACAGATAGGTCGATGGGATCTTGGCTCGCATCTCGGGTGATGAAAAAAAAAACTCCATAATACCTAAATGTGTTTGACTTCCCCTAACACTATGCTCATGGTGGTGTAGGTAAAATCCTACTCATCTCATTTTCATTTATTTTATTATTTTTTTGCACTAACATTTTTACAGATAAATAATAAAAGGAAAAGGAAAAGAAAGTGTATTGTTGGATAGCCCTCCTAGCTGTAGTGCTGCTTTCTGCCTATAAGTGAGTTTGGATTAGGGATCGTCAGAGGCTCCCCAGACAGATTCTCATCGAAGTCCTCCATGAAAGCGTATGAGCCTGACTGGAATAAATCCTTGATCTGACATAGGAAGGATATCAACCTCTGTCTCTGTAAGTGACTGCATCCAATCGACAAGCTTTGGGTCAAGACCGCCACTTCCTCCCCTTGTACCTTTGGTAGGTAGCATTCAAAAAATCAAGAAAAAGAAAGAAGAGATAAGAAGCAAAGAAAGCATATGGAAAAGGTAAGAATGGGTAGAGCACTATTTATAGGCTAATTTTTTTTTTTTTTTAAAAGCCCTCTACAGGCAAAACACTAGGTTTTTCATCCAAAGACCCAACGATTGGCTCCAAAATTCCTAAAACTGATATAGAATGCACATAGGCAATGTATAGTGGCAGTTCACACTTATCAGACCCGCTTTCCCTTCAGACCGAATATGCTAAAGGAAGCAACTATGAAGCCTCAATCTGACACTACTAGGCTTGTTGCATTAGTACGAGCCCAAGGACTCAAATTAGGCATGAATTAGAAACGGACCTAAAACTTGAAAGAACATAAAAAAAAATCAAACTAAAATAAATTGAACCAAGTAAAATCGAACCAATCACCCAGCTTATGAGCCAACTAGACATGAGCTAAAGTCTAGGCGCATGCTCCAAGCAATTGGCACATGAGCAATAACTTAGGTGCATGCGCCAGCTATCTGGCTCAAGTGCTAACTGTTTGGCTCGTGCTCCAGATTGTTGGCTCATGCGTCAGACCCTTAGAGCCTGCTCCTCATTTTATGTGTCTTTTAAGTCTGATTTTTCTATAAATAGGCCCCACCTGGTACCTATCAGACAATATTTTTCAGAATCGATCAAAATGTCAAATCGATGGTAATTTCATTTTTAGTTGCAATAAACACCTTCTGAATTGATTAAAACTAGTTTTTAATTCATTCTTCAGTTTCTTAAAACTCAAAAATATTTTTCTTTATTTATTTTATTTTATTGGTCTTTGTGAAGACACGATCCAACCTTATTAAATCTTCAATTCCTCTAATTCCTAGCTGATGCAAAGCAAAGATATAATTTCTGAACCTTTTCAATATTCAATTCAACTCTCTTTTCATTTCTTAAAACTGAATAGGGAATACTCATCATCAATACCATTTTTTCCAATTCTATACTGAATTTGACTAATAGCTTATTGGTTAATCATTTTATTAATTAAAATAAACTGGCTTCTAAACACTCAACCAACTCATTTTGCAAAACAACCTCACCTTGACAATAAGAGAGAACAATGCGGGGTTTGATTTTCATTCAAAAGGGTAAGCCATAAGGCCCTGTCTCTAAGAGCTCTAACTCCAAAATTGTTTGTTTTCCTTTTCCCTTTTGTAAAATTTTATTTATTTTATTAGTTTTCATTTTTACACTTCCCTTTAGAAATATGTTGCTATTTCTATTATTTCTTACACTTTTTGTTATTTTCTTTTATTTGAACATTATTGTTAATATTTTTATTATTTCTTTAGTTTATTGCTTAATATTTTCCAAAAAGAAAATGTGTGTCCATCCTATGCCCTATTTCTAGAGGCGATATTCCTTAAATGTATGATTTCTCATATAAGGCCGACTTTAATATTTCAGAGGCTCTAGACAGTTCTACAAATGAGACTTTATATGATTTTTTTATAAAAAATTTAAAATTTAGTATATTCAAATACAATATAATAATCAACTTTTAAGCACAAATAAATCATCATTAAGATTCAATAAATTAATTCTAACTTTGATTTTAATTTGCCATCAACATATAATTTATTTAAATCAATAGGCTATTTCAAACATATCTAAACCTCATAAAAAAATCAAAAAACTTAATAAAAATCATCACAATTAACTATCAAATATTCCTTTTTTATTAAATAATATAGAATATAATTATTTAAAAAATTAAAATAACTTTGCATAAATAAAAATATTAAAATTAATTTAAAAATATTTTTATTAAATAAAAAATATTTTTTTAAAAATGAGGCCTCCTATTTTTTAGAGGCCTTAAGCCTATGCTTAGGTATAGTATAGGGTGGAGCTGGCTCCATTCTTATATATTTTAATTTTATTATTTTATTTTATTTATTTATACTTTACATTTATTTTCTCCTTTTGAGGATGTGTGCCATTTCTAATATCTTTTTTGCTAGAGTAGGAATCCCTTTTATGTATTTTGTTATTTTTGCTATTTTCTCATTTTTCTTTAATTTTGTTCATATTATTATTTGTCATTTATGTTTATTTTGTCATACCTCATTCTTACTATATGTCTATATCTATTCATGCATCATAATATAATTATTTCATTCATCATAATCATAATATATATAAATATGGCTAAGAGGGGGATCGGTAAAAATACCGAATCGCCCTCACTATACTCTTCTTAATTATTAGATTATGTAAGGTTATTATGATAATTATAAATTAATTATAATTTATTTAAAATAAAAGTTAAAAAATGTAATTTAAAAAAAGGTTGCATTTTGATTAAGAAAAAAAAAGGTTTCGTAATATAATTGATTTTACATGATTAGTTGATTCGTTATAAATTAATTGATTTAATATAAATAGTACTTTTTATTGAGGAAACTAATTTTACTAAGTGGCACATGTTTAGGATTTAGAGGATGGATAGAACTATAATTCTAATAAGACTTCACATTTGAAATCAAAAGCCATATAGTTTTCGAATTCCAACTTACAGGAACTAAAACATATAATAAGGTAATTTAATAATGCATAACGATATTAATTACCAAATTTCATTTGTATTTGTATTATATGAAATGGTAAAATTTGACTTAACTTGAATTTCTAATTATTAGTATATTAAGTATAGTAGTTGAATAAAAATAAACATCATCCCAATATATATATATATATATATA
>CAOJBK010589552.1:0-16309 GCA_948294925.1 Codiaeum variegatum | reverse complement strand
TATTCAGGTCTATCTGTAATATGTGTGTTTTCACAGTTTTGCATTAGCATCAGCATCTTTGCCGTTAACTTTACTGTGATTCATTCATTATATCATTGGTGTTCATTTCCCTAGCTGATTACATCAAGGAATCATATCTTTCTCAATGCCTGAAATCGTCAATTTTTTGTTCTTTATCTAATAAAATGAGAAAAGCAAATTTTTGGATGGAGACATTCTGCTTAAGCCAAGTTGTAACTTACAGAAATGCGAATAAATTGTCTACATTATATTTATTTTGTTTTCCCATGCTTTATAACTTGTTGAAGTTGCTAATTTGTTCAGTCTGAGCTTATTTCTCCCCTTTTATACCAGGGCATAATTGGATTGGAGACGAAGTACGGGTTGCTTCATATAAAAGTGAGTGGTTCATTGGCATTCTTGCTCCTTTCAGTCATTGTCACTATTTATTGCTACTAAGCCAGTCAGGGCCAAGTGTGGCTCATTTGTTGACGTCTTATTTTGCAAAATAGCTTTCATTATTACAATTTCGATCTGAATGAATGGGGTCATGACACTACAAAAAGAGATTTATGTATGGGATAACAGCAATTATATGCGTTCCTCAATTTTTAAAGCAATTATATGCGTTCCTCAATTAGGCATCAATTTAATCATGGCAAATCCTGTCTCACCTGCTTATATAAGTTTTCTGTGACTGCTAGATGGAAAAAGTGGAGGGGGTGGGGGGCACATTTTTTCATTTTTTTTCGTGGTAAAGAGCGGTGAAAGGGGATTTTGAGGTAGTGGGCCCTTGGGGACGAAGGATACTGAGAGGCCGAGGTGAAAATTCATAGGCGATGTTGTTGAACTGTGAACTTATCTCTTTCCTGGCCAAGAGGAGCGAACATTAAGCATAAAAAAGGCAAACTTGCATATCATTACATTTATCTGTTAGTGTAGTAGCTTCATGAGTAGAATGAATGAATAATTGAACATTTATTTAAGATTTATAGCTGACCAAATGGCATTGTTAACCCTTCTTTTGCCCTTTGTGAAATTTACTCTAGCTTTATCTCTAACAAAGGTTTCTGTGATACTTCATATCTGCAGCTTTTACCAGATTGTGCCCCACATTCTGTTTCATATATTCTTGAACTGTTGACAGTTCGTCATTGTGCCGGGTGCCATTTTTATCGTGCAGAAAGTCGTGGAAGGTTTTGGGATTTACAAGGAAATCATATCAAACAGGTAAGCTGTTCATATTACCAACAAATCATATTCTGTTTCAATGGCTTTAAATATGAAGTCACACATATTTGGTTCAACAAATTGCTGGAAGTATATGTAATTGATTTACTTATTCCAAAGCTTCTCACGATCTACGTTTGTAGACTTCTTTTGGCCCTCCATTTGCACTAATTCAAGGAACACTTGAAGCACAAGGGACAACTTTCAAGGCTATTCCAACAGAGACATGTCTTACCATCAGAAGAGGCTCAATTGCATGGGTTGGCTCTGATCCAGAATTCTTTATCAGCCTGGCTAACCACAATGAGTGGCGAAAGGCATATACTGTTTTTGGCTTTGTGCTTCCTGAGGTTATGGAGATCGTAGAGAAAATCGCAAATCTTCCCACCAAACCACAGGTGTGGAGCAACATTAATGTCGGTGTCTTGGAAAACCCAGTTCCCTTTCATTTTCACAGAATCAGAAATCTTCCAGAGTTAGACAGGAGTTCCAGTGAATCTTAGTTTTAGATACTTGAATGTGGCACTTTACCCCCGTTTTTTTTTTCTTAAATCTCGTCACAGAATTTTACATACTTCCACAGTGAGTCCTTTGCTTTGTAATTGAGTTATGTATATACTGGATTTGCCATTGAAATTTGTAGAATATAGATAGAAAAATAGACAGAAAATAAAAGGTATAGTGAATGTTTTTGGGCATGAGAAGGAATCGATGTTCATTGTTCACTGGTTGACTCATGTGCTTCTTGTTGTAAGTGATTGCTTCTGAGCTTCTTTTGTATCAAATTTTAAATCTATGTGAAAGAATTATTGGTGTTCGAATATGGTCTAGTCTTAAAACTGGTGAAAACTTGGTGAGCCAAGGATCAAAAGCAATTGTACTTGGTGTTTTGGATAGCAGAACTTGTATTCTACCGCCTTGGCAAGTGGCAACTAAAATTTTATAACTTATTGATAAATAATTTTGACAAGCATGTAAACACATCTAAGGTTCCGTGGCGCAATGGTAGCGCTACTTTCACTATAATAACACCACGTGTCACCGCACGTCTCGTGTCTTTTAGGTTATTAAAATTCTAAAAAAATAAAAAAAAGCACATGAATTGAGGCAATAGCTAGTATATATACTCTGTTTCTATTTAGTCACTGTTTTTCAGTTGAGAAATGATGGAATTGAAGTTGTACTTCTGTTCAACATGAAAATTTCAGCTCAGCAAAGAAAAAACACAAGCTCCATACAAAAAATACAGTTTGAAACTTTCTGTGTCAGATTTCCAATCCAATTGTGTGTGTGGATAAAAGAAACTAAAATAGAGCAGTTTCATTAAGGCAAAAAGCTTTTTTATTCCAGCTCTCTCCAGTCCACAAGCATGACAACAGGTTTAAGGGAGATGATAATGCCCAACATGAACATCAACTACTTATATTCCTGCATTTAGACCTGCTTTAATACGATGGATTTCATTGATTTCAGTAATGATTTCTTTCATATGACTTTGAAAAATTAAGCTTTTCAAAACCTTTGAAAAAAAAGAAGTGAAAATGCCATAAATTCATGGTTTTAAATATCGCCAGATTTGTTGAATTTTCGAAGATTCCGATTATAAACCCATTAGGCTACTACTAATATGTTTTGAATTAATTTGTTAATCACGACCAATTCAGTCTCATTATACCATTATCGATACCTATACGTATAAAGGATATTTAAGATAGATTCCAACCAAATCCATGTATTTCAATCCATCATGTCAAACAAAACCTTAAGACTAATCATACACACAAAAAAGCCAGTAACTTTCCAATGACAAATATAATCCTTGGTTAAGCTATTCAGCTCTGCAAATTAACAACCAAAGCAAACTATTAGTCTTTACAAATCAAATCCAATATGCCCAATCATATATAGAATATGACAAAACAAGTTCAACCTCTGTGTGCCTTAAAAAAAATCCCGAGTACAAAGTTAAACACTTGAACACAAGCTTTTCAAATTCAACAAAACAAAGCTACATTCTTGCAATAATTAGGCTAAAAAAAACTACTATACCATTTCACAGCTACTCAAAAATTAATTAATCACAGAGTGTTAAACTCATAATCTTCTTCAATTCAACCACCAATTGTTCCTCTCCATAGCCCTCCACCAATAAGTGACTATGACTCTGGTGAAGGCAATCTCTTGGGCTTCTTCTTCTTCTCAGAGAAAGCTTTTGCAAAAGCCTCAACAATTCGTTGTTGAGACTCGAGAATCATCTCTGTTCTCTTCATCTCCATCTCCATTCTCATAGTCTCCATTTCTCTTGCCATTTCCATCTTCATTTGCTCCATTCTCACAAATCCATCTCCTAAAACCTTTATAGCTGCTACCATCTCTTCCATGGGTTCCTTTTCCCTCTTCTTTCCAACTTCATCAGAACCCCTTAATCCTCTACTACTCCCCAATCCTGACCCAGACCCAGCTCCAAAATTAGGTTTAGGAGCTGAATTTGAAACCAAATTAGGAGTCCCTATGAATTTCTGTTCAATTTTTGGATAAAATTTGGGACCTGGTTGAGCTATACTTACTCCAGTGGGTATTCTAATTCTAAAACCACTACCTGGACTAGCACCAGAACTGCTTCCACTCAAATTTCCCCCAATTCCATTACGATAAAGCTTATGAATACTCCTTGTATTCATTACTGTAGTTCCATTTCTCTGATTCTCCATATAAAACCCTTGATTTTCATCATCTTCTTCATTTTCTTCCTCATTCTCATCACCATCGCTCTCTGAATTATAATCTACTTTCGCTTGAGGTCCTTTTTCCATGGCGTCCATCCGCTTGAAATGGACCCAGGAAGAAGAAAATCTCGAAACGGGCATGGATCTCGCTCGCTGGATCTCCGTGCGGTACCGCTTCCTCAGCTTCTCCATCTTGTGACGGCACTGAACGGCCGTCTTCGGCGGCGACGCAGTTGGACATCGATGAGCCACGGCATCAGCAACTTCTTGCCAATGGTTGGCCTTCAAGTTCCCACGGCGTAGGGTATACCACTTGTCACGGTAGGCATCGATGAGCGCAATAGTCTCATCGTGAGACCAACAAGGAGGCGGAAGACGGCGAGGGTTGGTAGATGGTTGCGGCGGAGCTGGAAGCGCCGGAAGGGGATTGGGTGGAAGAAGGTTAGGATCTTGGGCAGACGGAGATCCGGCAGAAGGAGCGGACATGAGTACGATGTGGTGGGTCAAAAAGTCTAAGGTGGAAAACAGAAATATAAGGAGGAGGGGATTAAAACGGTGCGTTTTAGCAAAAAAGGAAGAAAAGTAACGGTGGCGATGGAGAAAAAGGGAGGAGAAGGAGGAGGAGAAAAGGATAGGGTTGTTGATGTGGTGGGGAAAGTGGGGTTTGGTGACATATTGAATAAGAGTGGAGGGGTGGGTGGGGGGTGGGAGGGGTGTGCGGCTGAATTTGAGATCTAGAAGGATGAGGCCACCGCTGTGGGTGAGGGCTAACGTACGCCGTGAGATGGGCTGCGCACATAAAAACAACCCTCTTTTTTAAGGGACAAAACACAACAGGTCCACTTTCCTGACTTTGCCATCCCAAAATGATGATGTCATATCCTTATTTTTGGATTACTATAATTTTAGACAAACCAATCCACCCACCGCCTAGGGAGGAGGGCGAATGGCTTTTGCTTTCCTTCTCTCCACCGCCCGCCCCTGTTGGCCACGTGTTTTTGCCTGTATAGTGTTCTATTTTGAATTTGACTATTTTGAATAAAGAGCAATATTATTGGCCTCTTGAGCGTTAACAGAATGATGTTTTAAATTTAAAATCAATTGGGCGTCCAAATCTAAATATGTTCGTACAAATATTGGGCGAGTCCTACTATTGAAATTTCTTTTAGAAAGAAATATGTAAGAAAAGTTCCCTTGCTGGATACAAGTCTAGCCCAAATTGAACATCCAAGCCTATGAGCAGGTGTCCATTATGATCCAATGTAGCATAAGCCTGATGACCCAAAAATCTAAAAGATCAATTTGGGCCTGTCAAATTTTGGCTGATTTTAGTGATCAAAGGTAGCAGGGGAAGTTGCTTATCTATCTGTAAATGATTCGTTATTTATTCTCTTTTGGAAAACACGATACTTATTGTTAATGTTGGGTAAATCCAAAACTTGCACTTTCTTATAAACTTGTTCCTTCCTTAGAAGGAACTTCACTGACATTCATATGTAAGAAATTGCTTCAATTCCCAAACTATAGGCATTCCACACGACTCAACTTCATTCCAATATATAGTATAGCTGTAAAATTCTTATTTATTTTTCCTTATATACTAAAAAATAAAACTTCTGGGAACAAGATTGACTGACCATTATTTCCGGCAACAAAACAGAGCTTGCCGGAGATTCACTTCTACTAGATCGCATTGCCTGCAGCTCCACTGAAAGTCCTCTACACATCAGCATTGTCAAGACAATTTCTGACACTAAAGCCAGCATTAGCATGGGACCTAAACCAACATAGTTTTAGCCCTTTGCACTTTGCCTCTGCAAAGCAAATGGCCAGCAACAGCTAGTAAAACAGATTCTAAGGCTGAGTTATGATTTTTCAAATTGAAAAATAAAACCTGAATCACTGTAAACTCAACACACGAGCTGGCCCTAAATATTTCTAAGCACTTGTTTTATCGATGAAAGCAGAAAGCACATCACTAGCATCAGCAAGCAGTTTGCAAGCCATCAATGGAAAAATATTATTGCTATTTCTAACATTATCCACCACCTTATTATGCAATCAATATATCCAAACAGGAAAAAGAGGAAGGGATTAAAAAATATATGGGAAATCATTACAGAACTAGGAAGTGAATGTGTGCAAGAAATTTTGAAAGAACGGATTGAAATTTAGAGGGCTGTCACAGACTCATAGTACCCACAGCAGCTACAAAAAAAGGAGAAGAAAGTATGTGAAAGGAAAAACAAATAACCGAGGTCTTTAGGGAAAGCGAATTAATATCCCATTAACATAGTGAGCATTAGGATCATTTAAGAATCACCACTACATTTTGAGTTGCACAAGGTAAAGCTTGTACAACTAAGTAATACAACAAAATGTCAGGCTTATGATGGTCATGGTCAGACATTCACCAAACCCTCTTGCAAAGTTGTGAGATGCAACCCCCTTGAGCATTTCATTTACAGTATTTGAAGTGGCCTTGCTTTAGAAATTGTTTACAATAACCTGCATCCAAAATGTAGTTCAAAATCTACCAAGCACAACAACAGCAGCAGCAATGACGAAAAAAAAAGAAGAGTATCGCTAGAGCAACCAAGCCAAAAAAATAAATTTAATCTCAATGAAACAGATCAGTTGGAGAAAAAAACCATAGCACAATTTGTAAAGATAATTAGCAATGGAGATGAAACAAAATTCTACAAAATTCTAATTAATGTATGGCCGTACCACTATAGTATTTCACAAATCCCTAACCACAATTCACAAACACAGGTGAAAATAAATAGTAGCTCTGCAGAATAAAATCAATTGATTCTCATAATTGTTCTGTTAAGAGAGGAATATTATCATTATTATACAAAACAACAAGTTGTGTTCAATCTATACCAGTCAATGAAACTAAGAACCCTGCATTGGCTCTTTCAATCTATCCATCAAAACAAAGCAAGAATAGCTTTGACCAGGTTCTGCCATTCGTACAAATCTAAGCAAAACAGAGAATCAGCCAATATACCAAGGTCATGGGGAGAAAATCCAGAAATTAAAAATTTACAAGTTTCACAAATGCAAAATAAATTGTTTGAAATGATAATTTCAACTATTAACAATTCAAAATTTCAATTAACTAGCTTGTTCATAAGATCATAAAAACAATTTAGGTTTGCAGTGGACGAAACAGAATCCATGAATTTACCTTGTAATGGAAACAATTTAAGCATAGACAAAATCTTTATGTAAAGGAAATTTTGGGTAACCAAAATTTCAAATTAATTCAATTAACCTCCAAAGAGATTGAGACAAAAACGCAAACCATAATTAACGAGAGGATTTATATGCTTACAAATTACAATCGAATCAATCAGCCGTTGAATTTGTATGTTCACCATTGTGGTGGCTAGAAGAACAGGGACTGTCGGATTTGTGATTATGATGGTGATCAGGCTCATCATCGCTGCTACAGTCCTCGTCAAAAGGCCTATCCTTGTGGAAGATGCAGCATTTTTTGGAGCTTTTCTTCTGCATAAACTCGTTGTCAACGGTGCCCTCTTTCCAGCTAACCTTCTTTTTCCTTCGATTTAAACGCAATACTAGAGTTTGTGGTAGTGGTTGTTCGACGGTGACGGTGGTTGTGACGGAGGAGGAAGAGACTGGTCTCACCGCGCCGTCGGTTGTTGTAGCCGCACTCATGTTCGAAGCTTCACGCAACATTCGCAGAGTTTTCCAATTTTTGAATTTTATAATTCTCTCATTTCCTGTGCTTTGAAAATGGACCTCGTATGGGCTTGGTATTCTCCGGTACCGGCCCATAGAACTGAGTCCCGAGGCCCATTTTAGTTTTCAAAACGCATCAAGGAAAGAAAGTTGCTTATCTATCTGTAAATGATTCCATATTGTTAATGATTCTTTGGCCTTTGGCTGGAGAGGCCATAGGTAGCGATCCTGAAGTTTTTATTGTGCAGTAGGATTTTTAGCATTCAATCCTAGTGTTGGCTAAGAACCATACGCATCAGGGTTGCTCTTTGTTTTCCAGGTTTATTATAATGGGGTCTTTTTCCTGTTTCAAAAATTTTCAATTCAAAATTCCAATATATGTACAAATGGATATGAAACTTTTAATCTTATTAATTTTAAATTATCTGAGATTGCAGCTAACGGACAATTACTAAATCAACACCCCCATTGTTAAATTAATACTATATATATAAGCTTAAAACTGAATTAAATATCCTTGTTTATAATCTAATTATTATTTATTTTTCTATACTATCTTATTTAGATTTTTATTTTCCTTTCCCTTTCTTTACAAAATAAAAACAAATACAGTTTTAGGGAGGCAACAACCAGCCAGCCAAGCTCACAATAATTTCTTCTCTTTTTCTGTAAAGTTCTGTTTTATATAATAATAATAATAATAATAATAATAAGGTAGCAAATCTAATCTAAAAGAAAACAAACTTCTTTTTTTATTATCTTTCAATGTGTTTCTCCTAAGTTGATTAAAAAAAAATAAAAACAAAATATAACAATCAAATAAAAGTCTTAAAACCAAACATTTATGTGCATTTTTTATCTTCTCCAATACTTCACGCCATAAGCATATAAGCTCGAAAAAAAAGTTCAAATTTTTTTCTTTATCATATGCAATTCCTTCTTTATATAAAAAATGTTTATTCTTTTATTACTTTACACTATTAATTTAAATTTTTGGATAAAATAGAATATTGAATTAATAGTTTTATACAATTAAAATTTTATTTTATTTTTAAAATGATTTTTAGATTAATCACACCATATTGACAGGATTTTAGTTTAATTGATTTTCTAATTCTTTTAAAATAAATTAGGATTATGATTTTTAATTGTAATTGAATAATTTGAAATTTATAAATTAATAGAATTAGGTTAAATTGATTTGGAGATTGAATCTATAAATTGGAATTGGGATGAATAAATTAATTTGGAATTTAATTTATGATTATTTTATCAAATTTGAATTGAAAAATTTTATAATTGAATTGCAATTAGAAATTTATAGTTATGAACAAGTATACTATGCTATATATAAATTAAATTAATTAATATATATATTATTTAAAATATATAATTAAAAGAAGAATAATATAATTATTAAGATTAGATGATCAAGTTGAAGATAGGCAAAGGGAGTAACTAGTTGTATTTGTTTAATTTCATATAAGTTAGTTAAATATATTTATATATAATAGTTACTATTTGTTTACTATTTGTAATGATGAATATTGAGTCATATGAATGATGATTGTTGTAATTAGTCGATGTGTCCAATTGATGATTTGATTTATTTGAAATGAATTACATGAGTAGATTGTGAATTAAGTTATGAGAATGTGAAAGATTACCATGTTGCTTGAATTATTGAATATATGAATATTTGATTTACGATAATTGTTATTTAGATTATTTTGACATATCGGTTATATAATAATATTAATTTTGAGACATGTGTATTAAGCTAAATTAAATATGAGTTGATGGCTTACCTAGATTAGGTATATCTAATGGTTTATTGATATGAAAATAAGACTGTGTGCCGATTGATTGATATATTACTAGGCACCACATGGTGCCAGGATATTCCGGATAGCGGAGAATATCCTGTGCTAATTGCTAGAAACTGGGGTTGTGTCGGGATACCTAATGGCCAGAGTGTTATATGGTGATATAAATAATCGGGAAATCATTGGATAAAACCTAAATAGGTGAGCGGAACCCAATTAATTAAGACATATGAACAAAAAATTATGTTGTCTAATATGAATATTTTGAGTGAATTATTTATAATTTTTTTTTATTTATGTAATTTAGAATATGAATAATTTAACTATATGTATTGCTGACTTGTTGTATTTATATATGCATGGATGTAGTTATTGTATGTGTGTATACATATATATATTTAATTACGCTTATTGAATAGGCAACTCATTTATTGTCACCTATTTTTCAGAAGTACGTTAGTAAGACTTTTTCCTCTTTGTTTGAGTCAAGTTCGTGATATTTGAAGTGAGCCAACAATCTAGATGAAAATATATAGAATTACTTATTTATAATTTCAAAAAAAACAATAATTCATTAAAAAAAAGAAAATAATTAAAATATATACAAATTAAAATACGGTTTAATTTAAAGACTCAGCCAATTCTTCAAAGTCTACTTCAAAAAAAAAAAAGGAAAACTCTTTCGAAGTCCTTATCATGTCTACCCAGCATTAGGGTTTTCATTCCAAAACAAGACCACACAAGACTTTTCAATTAAGTTGTTTTTTTTTTTAATTGCTTTGAGCTAAAGCCAATTACTTGCTGGCTTTAATATGTACAACTCATATTCCCACACAATATTTGTACTATAAGTCCATTAATCATTTTTAGATAAATTAAAGTAAGATTCTAACAACCCTCTTAATCATTTTTAAACCTTCCTTTTTTACTATAATTTACAACTCAGCAACTTCAGGCATTCTACTTTTCACATCGAATTTCTTACTAATTATTTATGTCATATTTTTATTTATATTTATTTTTAAAAAAATAATAAAAAAAAAATACTTTCATATATATTTTCTTTCTCTACTATTATTTATAATTTAATAATTAACTCAAATATGTATATACATAAATAAAAATATAACATTTTTAAAAAAAGTTTTATTTAAAGTATATTATTTTATCTATTTTATTGTAGTGATATGTCTATTATAAACTAGTAGAAGCAAAAAAAAACTAGTAGAATATATGCAACAGTATTTTAATTATAATTATGCAACAATATTTTAAGTTTTTCTTTTTCCAAAACAATAATATTTATGAATTAAACATGCAGCAATATGTCTATTTTAAATTAATACTCATGCAACAGTATTTCAATCATGCTTATTTTTTTATGAATTACACATAGATGATATGATATTTCTTCCATTTTAATTTTTAAATATTCTTAAGAAAATCTGCCAAAGTATTTGAACTTTTCTTATGGATTATGAGAGTAAAAGGACCAAACATTTACAACTATTTTAAACTTATTTCCTTTAGATTAAATGTAATATGTTTTTTTCATTTTTCAAATTGGGACAAAAAATTTGAGCACTCTTCTCTTGTAATAAACCAAAAAAAAAAATGTCATACAGTTGTCCATTATTGCACATGTTATATGTCCCCTAAAAGAATCAACACAACTGTCAAAAAGAAGAAATTGTCATCACTTGACAAATTTAATTAGCCAAAATGCCAAAAAATGGTAGCCCAATTGTTAGGTACGGCTCATATACCGGAAAAAAAGGACAGATGCTGGAGCGGAACGAAGTCAGCGAGTGAAGCAGAGCGAACTAGTGAATGGAGTGGATCGACAGCATCTCTCCGATTGGGGAAGTATCCTATTATGACGTGGATTATGGTTTAAGTGGTACGATATAAGGTAATTTTGCAATTTGTACCGTAAGTTATATATATTGTATTTGTAATCTTAAAGAGATACTTTTTCTCTCTGACCTAATAAAATTCAGTCGTTCTCTTTACTCCCGAAGACGTAGGTAAATTACCGAATCTCGTTAAATCTCCGTGTTACTTTTATTCTTGTGTTTGTATAGCTAAATTTCCCACCACTAATACATTATATTCTTTTTCCCACAAAAATGATATCCAGACTGTAAAGAACATCATCCCCATTTTTACATTACCAAATAAATTTTAAATTACATAAAAAAAAAAAACAAGACAAAAAAAAACAAGTTGGTTTTAAGTACAAAGCTTGTGCCAATCCCAAAACATAAGAATAAAAGTTAAAAGAAAGAGACTTGAGAAGAGTCACTATCTCTACAACTAACTACAATTTAGAGAGTTCTAAAAATAATTAAAAAAAAAAAACAATTAAACAGCAAGTTGTTTTTGATGGGATGGTTCATCTTCATTGAAACACAAATGAAGCTTTAGAGATTTGCTTAAATTTAGTGAAGAATCTGTTGGGTTTAATGGAGGTTGATGAAGCATCATTTCCCTTTGAAGATAACAACAATATTTGTAAAATGTATTTGGGGTTACATTTAAATGGAAACCCATTCCAAATAAAAAATCCACTTCAAGATAATTCATTTCTATTGTGCTTATTCCTCCAACTTTTGCATAGTATGCATTGTTATAGTACCTGAAAATTTTACAATTACAAACCATTATCAAACACATGATCTCGCAAAAATAAATAAATAAAAACAATACAGAAAATTTCATAATTTAGCCAATTTGACTAAAATAAACTAGCATAAAATTGGATTTTCTAAAATTTGATATTGGATTGGCAGACTTGTTCGTCGGACGAGCTCGCACTTTGATTTATGAAGAAAAGTGCAGGCCGGGTATTAAACTGACATTATTGAGCAAAACAAGCCATGTGGGTAGAAAAAGAAAAAAGTACATTTCCAAAACCAAACTAGACCCAGAATTTTCATCTATGGTTTTTGAATTTCAGCTTTGTTTCATACCCAGATCAAGAAAAACAGAGAAAAATCACACAAAAGGCCTCAACTGAGTAACTTGAAATGAACAAAAGACGCGTTTAGTTGGCTGTAATGAAATACAATGCAAGAAGAAGAAGAAGAAGAAGAACTTACATGTCATCCATGAACTTGGCAGCAACCATGACACTTGTGATAAGCAAACGATGAACATTAAAAGAATTGATAGGCAAAGAAGGTTGATTTTGAGAGAATCTATCAAGATAAACATAAGCAATAATGAAACAAGATGGGCTACAGTTTGCATACTTAAAAATCCTTTCTAAGTAGCTTTGAATAGAGATTGTGGGTCTAGTAAGTCCATAGAACACTGACACTTTCTGCTGCTGAAATTGACTGCAGCTTAAATCATTAGATTCAGCTACTCTTTGTAGCAGAGAAGAGAGATATGTGATGAGTTTTTGCATCACTTTTGGGCTCTCTAGCTGTGCCATTGCTGATTGTTTAAGACAAAAATTTTTGGTGTTATGCTGTCCATGAGACTTTGTGAGCTTATAAATGACCGGAATTCACATTTTATAATTATTTTATCTTTATTCAATATATTAAATATGAAACAAGTAATTTATATTTCAATTTCTGTTGGACTAATCATTATGATTAATAATTTAATTTGAAACTTAACTTGAGGAAGAGGGAAGTCATTGAGGTGGTTCAATGTGATTTCATTAGTTGTGTCCATTACCCTTCATGTGATTACATGTGGAGAAGTTTGTGATTCTTTCTTGTTCATGGGTTTTTTTTTTCCTAAAGATTTTGCATGTGTATTGATTCTTTATAATCAAGGGACATAACATGGATTTGGATTTGTTTTGTTGGTCCATAGCTTTGGCGTATTCTGCTCTAAATAAAATATATTTATCTACTTGAAATTGAAATGTAGCATTAGCAATTATAAATGGGGTACATAATGAGTTTTTTTTTAAAAAAAAGGGTACATAATGATGAAAGTATAGCTTGAAAGTTGAAATGGTTGCTTAATTATTTTTGGAAGTAGGGTTGCGTATTGTGTTAATCTTTTATTAATCAATGATAGAGAATTAATTAAGCAGACTAATCAATCTTTATTATGAATAAAATGTGCAACTACACCATCTTTAATTTGACCCATTGAAAATGACTTATTTTTATTTTTTTCAAAAGTCTTTCTGTATATATTGATGAATGCAATTTTCCAACCACATTTTATTCAATTTTGGAGTATTCCGTATGACTAATCAGCTGGCAAGGTACAGTACAATCATTTTTTTTAAAAATAGACCATCAAAATATGAGATAAAATTTCTGAAATTAGTATAATTAACAAAAAATGAATTTACTCTTCTCATTAGAGTTTAGTTTTTAATTAAACCAATTGCAATTTACGTTTTACACGAATTTGGATCATATATTTTTTATTTTATTTTTTAAGTATATTACAATTAATGAATTTTAGACTGCCCACAAATTATTTATTGAAAAAATAATACAACAAACAGAAAATTTTACTATATAATAAAACCTCTTTAAATTAATACACAACAAATTTTTTTATTAATTAATGGATATTATTAATTTGTTAAATATAAATAAAAAAATTATCTCAAATTTCTAATTATATTATTTTTTATGTGAAACTTATAATAAATTTAATATACATTTCCCACAAAATAAAAATAAAAAATGACAAATAACAATGACAGTGCTGTAAAGTGAAAATGAAATAAAAAAAATATGAATAATAATAATACTCATTGATCTAATAAATAAAAATTATATGTTATTTATTCATATATTTATCTACTTGACTTTTTAAATAAAATTTTCTAATTCATAAGATATTATGGAATATATTATTTAAAATTAGAATAACAAATAAAAAGAAAGCTACCTTATATAAATAATTTTCTAAAAACATAATTTTACTAATTAATAATCCTAAGAAATTTTTTAAAATTTTATATTAAATATTAAATAATAGAAATATTAATTTATTTATAAAAAACAAAGTTATTTTCATGAAATTATATTAAATTTTAGAAATTATTAATAATTTAGAGTGCTTTTACTGTAATTTAAAAAAAATATATATTTACATTTTATGGTGAATTGGGAAGCAAAACAAAAGGCAAGGTGGAAGCATGTTTTGGTTGGAGTGGAACAAGAGAAAAGGATGTTTTGCCAGACAACATATCACTCTGTTCATTGTTTTATTTTGGGATCAAAAATCTGTAAATAGGATCTTCTCCATGTGACCACTTTTGCTACCAAAATTGAGAATAAATAAATTTTAGCATTACTTTATGCTGTGTGTAACAACTAGAAAGAGAATAACAAGACAAGAATTAATGTATACACAAATAGTAGTAGTTGTGTCTTCTTTCAATCGCCAATTGAAAATGACTTCTGTTCAAAGTATAAACACCTCAATCCAACATTACATGTACAATATCTAGCCTAGTATTAATTAATTCTTTGTAAAGCATTTCATTGTTCAAATTGTTGTCCTAATGACAAAATTCAGAAAAAGCTTTCAAAATCAATTATAATCAGTAAAAATAAATTTTAATTAGTAAAAATCAGTTCAGTAAAAATAAATTTTAATCAGCAAAAATCAGTTTTAATCAATAAAAATAAGTTCAGTTCAGTAAAAATTAGTTGAAGAGAACAAGGCATTACTTTTATAGAATGAGCGTGAAATCCATGGATAGTTCAATCTAAAAAATAAATGACATTACATACTTTTAGCTCTTACATTATTACTTTAGAAACAACACTTGACCAATTATAGAAACCAAGGAAAAACGACGCAACAATGAATTATGTAATCAAATGCATTTTTAGTACAACGTGCTATAATTAGTGTGTGCGAGGGAAAGACTGAGAATACTAATTTTACTCGATCAGTTTTAAGCTAGAAAATTTAGCAAGTTGTACACAAAAAATAACAAAAAAAAAAAGGATACAAAATTTATAAGGAGATGAATTGCAGTCATACAAATTGCCTGGATATATTTCTTGTGTAGGCACATTCAACATGCTCATTTGTTGTATGCCTACACCAAACAAACTCTAATTTACCATCTACCATTAGCATGACTAGACTAATATATACCAGTTGGTGATAGCCATGCAAAGATAGTTTGTTACCTCGCAAAACTCCGGCCAGAATGTGAGGTCGGACGATACTTTCCACCCATATACGCGATGAAGCAATGTGTATATCAGAGACCACCCTGCAACTGATCGAGAAGCATTTTGTTCTCTTCATTGTCGCTTCTATTGTCAGTTCAATCTTCGTCAGTAGATAGTTCATTGCTGGTGATAGATGATTTAACAAGTGATGCATAAGTTTTGTCTTCAAGATATCCCGCCTGCTTCAACAAACCCTCCATAATTCCCTTACTTGCTACGTCAGCTTCGTCATCGCACAGCTTAAAAAAAGATGATATGATTGCGGTCTTTGGTTTCCAACTCTTTGATCCTTCAGCCACAAAAGCTTTCTTAAAGCAAGAAAAGGCCTCAGAAATTCTCTCCTCTCTGATATGCCCATCTATGAGAATTTCCCATGTAGTTGAATTTGGCTTTCCTCCGACTTCTGTCATATGGTTAAAGAAAGTTTCAGCCTTGTCCAAATTTCCCTCTTTAACATACCAATTTATGAGTAGATTTCCTATTCTAGGGTCATAGGATGTCTTATTCGGCAGCCATTCCTTGTAGATCTTTTCTGCCCCTTCAATGTCACCCATTCGGATAAGAGATGACATAATAGCATGGTATCCCAAATTCGGAATGTTAGGAAAAATTGATTTGTAAACACCCCATATGC
>CAOJBK010589405.1:0-13709 GCA_948294925.1 Codiaeum variegatum | reverse complement strand
AAAAATTTAAAAATTCTAATAAACAAAGAAATTTTTTATGATGATGACCATTCAAATTATACTAAAAATATTATTTGTAGTGAAATTTTTATGATTAAAATTTTTGATTGAGCTCCAGGTTTTTTTTTTTCTAATAAATTAATTTTACATGTATTATTTAAATGCAATTTTCCCTGTTTAAATCAAGGAGCATTGTTTCATTTGAAAGAAATTTTACTCAATGACATGAATTGCTGTATATAATTTTTTCCTCCATGCTCCAGCAATACTCTACGAAAAGCAAAAAAAAATGTTGTACACAGCCTTGAAGGATATTAATGCCAGCCGAAAAAACATATGTATCAAAGTGCGTATTGCTTGACTCTGGGAATTTGTTAACATTCATAATCAAAATGAGTTGTTTGCTTTGGAGTTTCTCATGTTAGATAACAAGGTTCATTATCTTTAAATACAACTTATTTTTATGGTCTCTAAATTATTATAAAAGACGTCATTTAACTCCATTTTTTCCCAAGGAGAAAGCATGCAAGGGACTATCCCTAAACAATTTGTTGCGCAATTCAAGGGATGGCTATCAGAAGGACAAGTTGATCATTTATCAGGATTCAATGTCATACTATGAGGCCCTATTCGAGCCCGCGGGCCGCCAGTGTGTCTCAAATTTCTGGCCTCGAGGAAATCAACAGCGTGGGGTTAGATTGCACATAATGTTAGGGTTTCAACAGGTCCCACTTATGGAGAACTCCTTATGAGTCCATTGAAAGCAAGTGTGAAAGTGTGAGTTGCCACTTAATTTTTAGAAAAAGTTAATTTTCATGGCATTCAAGAAGCCTTTCAACTCCAATTTTAAAGAAAAATGATCTTTACCCAATTTTATTGAAAATGTTGGCCTCGAACCATATTTGGGTTCGGGGATTCGTTATTGGTAAAAAGATTTTAGAAAATTGATTTTTTCTAAATAATTTTGGCTTTAAAACTATTATATGAATTTGGTTAAAAAGATTATTTGCGTGTATGCATGACATACATTCTTGATGCGTGAACAGATATATAACGTGCCAGAATGATGAATGAACATATGAAATAGCATGAATGACATATATAAATGAAAAACAATAAAAATAGCAGAAATTATATAGAGATCCTTCCTTTAGTCAGAAGGAGTTTTAGGGAAGACAGACATCCCAAAAAGCAAACAAAAATAAAATAATTACAATAAAAATAACAAGAAAATAGGGGATCCCTTCTACATTCTACAGATCTGATAAGTCTTGGACTAATCACTTCTGACCTTGGGCCTGAACCGGGTTGCTAGAACCTGCGAGGTGAGCAAATAGTGAGCTAAGAGGGCCAGGTGTGTTCCTGGCAATGATCCTCCGACGCTCAAGTCAGTGAAAGATCTTATATGCTTAATTAATAGGAATCTGGGTATTCAAAACGTACCTCAAAAAGTGTGCCAATGCTCCTTATATATAGTAGTTTATGAACTACTTTAATAATGAACATTTATGTAGCAGTTATTGGAGTTATGGATAATTAAGGCATTTGTAACGTCCTTGGAATGAATGATCCATAAATGTGTAACGTCCGGGGAGAAGTGATCTGAAGGGTCCTCTTCGAAGATACCCTTTGAGGACATCCTTCGAAGATGGCCTTCGAGGAAGGCCTCTGAGGATGTCCTTCGGGGCTGACCTTCGAGGACAGCCTTCGAACCCAGTCAACTCTCTAAGCAAGTGGTCAGAGCCTTTTGTGCTTTTTGGGTTGTCTCCTTCCGTCCTGGGCTCAAGTATTTCTTGGGCCTTTACTTATTTAGGCCCATTTTATACTGACCCGTATCAAATACTATCTATAACTTATTCACTTTGATATTCCCCCTAAATCATCCTCAGCAATCATGATTGGCCCATCTTGATAATTAGAATCACCCGTACAAACATTTGTTTCTCCATTCTTTTCAATTTCTTTTCTGTTAAAACTCTTTAATTTTTTTATATCAATTATTTTTACATCAATTGAATATGCCACTTCTTCCATAATAATAACAATATTTTTCACTATAATCATATCTAAGTCTAGATTAAGAACTAGATCTCCCTTGATGTCTACCATTACCCTTTTCTCTTAGACACGTTCTTGATAAGAGTTTTCACTACAAACGTCGTACTATCACCAACATCTTTACCTCTCATCATCCTATCATTCACTCTGAGAAGCATCATAGACTCATCCAAGGTTATCTTCGATCCTCTCATAAATAAAGTTTGAAATATTGGCCTATATGTTTTAAGGATTTATGTCAACATTAAAGGGCTTCCTTTTGATCTAAGATCTTTTCATCTGCATGCTTGAGTTGACACAATAATTGATTGAATGTGTTAATGTGGTCTTGTAAACTTGTTCCCTTTCCATGTTCAATTGATAGAGCTCTCACTGCAAGCAAAATAAATTTGTCAAGGATTTTTATAGACAGATTTTTTCAAGTTTTTTAATAGCACCTTTGGTTTTGTCTTCTTCATGTAATAATACTTCAACTTAGAGGAAATTGCTAATTGAATTATACTTACCACTTTCTTCTTGATTGCAACCCATTTTGCATCATTAAAATTGCCAGATTTTTCATCATCAAGTACTTCATCCGAATTTTGCTGCACCAAATAGTTTTTAATGGTGTTCTTACACATCATAAAATTCATATATCTATCAAAAAGAGGAATTTATAACTTTTGCGAATTCTCAAACATATATCTTTCTTCTAAGAACACAATATATTCTTACTAACTAAGCTCCAATACTACTTATAATGTGAATTTAGGAAAAGAAAAATGAAAAAAAAATTATTTTAATGTGGTTGATTCCACCCCTATTCATCATTCTAAACAGATTATAAATTTGGTATTGAACTCTACTTTCAACCTTACCATAATTCTCTCAATACCACATCAATAAACCTCCCAATAATAACTCCATTTATAATGCTAGTACCTATTACATATCTATTTAATGAGGATTCTCATCCAAATAGAAAATACATTAAAATAGAAATAATATTAAAATAAGGATTCTACTCTAAAAAAGAAATATTCTCTACAAAATTAAAAAAATATTTTTCACACACAAATAAAAAATATTTTTCTCAAATTCTATCAAGATTTTAAGTTATAATCCCAACATTAGAGTGGCAATGATTAGCATATATCTTGATCGAACCTTGGTTAAAGATGGAGCTGCCAGCACAGTAAACCTTTGAACTAGTGAACAATGATAGCTTAAGTCTACATCTGTCAGACTTGGGTTATCTATTCTTGTTCATGATCCTTAGACTAACATAGTTGATAACATCTATATATATATATATACTATGAAGGCTTGAGTTATTTTTTATTACACTTTTAAAAGTAATTTTTTATTTGACTCACTTTGAAAATAATCAAATGATCCTAGCTTGAGCTGATCAAATTGGTCAAACCAATCACTTAACTTGAACTTAGTCTCCAAAGCGAACAATTTCACATTCTATCATGAACTCTTTTTAATCAAAATAAATAACTATTAAAAAGATGTAAAAATCAAATTAAAAAAATACTAGTAATAAAAGTGTAACAATATGTTTTGGATTAAAAAAAATCAAATATTTTAGAATAGTGATAATGTGAATTAGCATATTGTTCTAATTGTTTATGGCCTTCCTTTTTAAAATTTTAAGATGATCAATTGTGATTTTTTTTTAATTAGATGACATGCTACTATATATGTTGAAAATTTCACATTGCATCCATTGAATGAAGGGAATTTTCTTACATTATTCTTGTATTGTTGTTAGTAAGAGTGGACATGAGTTGATTTAATTTGGTTTGATCATCAAAACCCAAGCCTATTTACTTGAAATTTTTGACATGGTAATCAAATCAGACCAATGAATTATGAAGACCAAGTATTTTTTAACTGAAAAATTTTTATTTGATCAGATCGGTTCGGTTGTATTTATTCCTTGTTTAGTTGTCAAAATTAGAAATTTTAATATAGAAAATTAACTAAAAAAATATAAAAATATTACTGGTACATATAAATAAAATCAAATAAAATATAAATAAATTGATATTAGTATAATTATTTTTTAAAGTGAAGTTATGAAATTCACTGCACATAAGGAAAAAGGAAACTTAACAAAGGTTCAGAATTATAAAGTCAATAAATAAAATGGAGCTTTAATACTAAAAATAATTGGTACTATTGAAGCTCCCACTTCTTTATAAAAAATTTCAAGTATACCAAAAAGAACCCAAAAATATACCAAAGATGTATCATCATATACCAAAAGAATTTATGAATAAAATATAGGTCTGAAGATCTCTATGAAACATAAATAAAGTTGGTGATAATAAACATATATATATATATAGATATTTGTAGGAAACATAAGTAAAGTTAGTAATAATAAACAAAATTAATAATAAAAATAGGTTTTTTTTTTTTTGTGGGGGGGGGGGGATGATACGTGAAAGTTGGCTTAATTTTTTTTTTTCAGATTCATAAATAATACAGTTAAATTGTTTGGTTGCATGCATTAAACTTTTATGCCCCAACAGTATAACTTAACACAGTATTCACTCAATATCAAGAGCAAAAACATCATCATTACTTATAAAATGACTAAGTGAAAAAGGTAGTTTACTCATTAAGAAAATTGTAAAAGATAGTGTTTACCCTCCATAATTTAGTAAATAATAAATTTAACATTTCAAAATAGTTCAATTCATATTATAACTCAGAAAGCAAATGTAGTATTGACTTATATTATTAATAAAGAAAACATTGATATATCACTTTACTAACAGGTTGTAAATGATTTATCGTCCATGATTTAGTAAATAATAAGCTCAATAATTTAAAGTATTTCAATTCAAATCTTAACCTAATAAATGAATCGATAATAACAGAAAACTTAACAATGGCAATAACAAGGCTTATTGCCACAAATATAACCATTTACTACAAGTGAAAGGCTGCATTTTAAGCTTATAGTTATGCCTCTAGTTTTATCAAGTAGTATATATACAAGAAATACACAGAAAGGTAATATCATCAATAAAAGAGAATAACAAATGAATAAAGAGATTAAAACATTAATGTAATGCAAACTAAAGTGGTAGAAGCCACTACCTATCGGTGAGCATTGAAAAGGGGATTTAGTTTTAAAAAAAGGTATAAGCTTGCATACATAATATTTAGGATTTATGTTAATCAAATTCCATATATTATTGCTAAAATAAATTAAATGTCAAAAAGTAAAGATCGGAGGAACACATTACTGCATATAGATAAAGATTAATTAACTAGGGAGTGGCTAATACCAACAGAAGGTAATTATATATGAAGTAAAGTAAAATAGGTTGATATATAGTAAATAACTAATTAATAAGAAAAAAAAAGAAGCAAAATCAGTAGTGCACCTTCTTCAATTAGCTCAAGTTCCTGAAGTGACTCCATAATCAAAATTGGCTTGTTTGAAACTCTAAGGTAATCTTAACAACAAATAAGTGCTTACACAAGTTCAATAGACAAAGAATTCAAAGAAGGATGAATTACCCTTTTGTTAGTACTAAAAGCACTCTCAAAAGCCACTCTACTGATTGGAAAAGAAAACACATCCCTAACTAGCCTAGATAAGATAGAGAACTTATCTAAAATCAGTTTTCACCACTTAAGCACATAAAATCAACCATCTTCCTCCACATCCAAATTTGATTCACTCATAAAATTTGGGAGTTCATTTGTTTTTCTCCTAGCCATTTCAGGCTTATGTTGGTAGAAGCTAGATTTCATAAATGATTTTCTATGAATTGTGTATGGGATGAATTTGGCTGAGAGGGAGTTTTCATGCCATATTTGTCAACATATTCAGTAAACAACTTATGGTGTTCATCTCTAATATAACAATACAAATCTTTTCCTATGACATCCTCATACTTTTCCCTGAGAGAATACTCAATATATTCAAGTTTCATGATTGGATCTAAGTCAACATTAAAGAATGAATTTGTTCATCTTATCATGATCTCTCCAATATTTATCATACTTAGATTTCACATTTGTTTCAGTTTATATTAAAATTAGATTTCTCAAGAAAGAATGTATCTATGTAACATAAATGAACTAGAAATTTCAACACTCATATCATAAAATTGTTCTAGACACTGACCCATTTTCTTACAGATACCTCAATCTCTTGGAGTAGCTATATTGCTTTCCACCTAAAGTAGATGTTAAAGGAAGTTCATCCACCTTACATCATTAAAAAAAGAGGACATATTAATAAGAATCAAACAATATAAGGCAAGTCGAGTTCCATTTAGTTGGAAGATCTAAATGAAGGGTTTTTTCACATTTGTTGTTCAGTAATTTGTTAATGTCTATACATTTTTTTTACCTCTGAGGGGAATTATGTATCTTTAACTCAATCAATAAAATCATTAACATCTTTCAAACCTTTTGTGACATAAAGTTTTATGATGTGAGAAATGCACCTCATTTACAAATACCTAAATCCATTAATAGAACCACCAAAATTGTGCATTCTTTTCATTAGAAAAATAAAAACAACATGATTACTGGTAACATTATCAACAATTACTGTAAATACATTGGTGGGGACCTAGTATATTATAATAGACTCAAAGGCCTCACTAATATACTCCTCCTTATGACTAGACACAAGTAAGATTGACAATATATTTTTTTTAAGCTTACACTCATCATCAATGAAATGGACAATGACACACATATAGTTAATCTTTGAATGTGTGTCCACCCATTAGTGTAAGATAAGAACTATGAGAACGATTTTAATGAAAGCTTTCAATTTAGACTTTTCATTCACATACTTTTTAAATCAATCCATTATTACAAATATTCTAGATGAATATTTAACATGGAAGAAACAACATTCATAACATAATGAAAGTCTTCACCTTTAATAAATCTAAATGCTAGCTCTTCGACAATAATTATACGAGGTACGCATCCTTAACCCTTTTCTAGTCAAACTTTTAGGCTCCTAGTTCACCTACATTCCATCTCTCATATTAGTCAAAGAATTAGAGGTATTGGCATTAGAAAGGATTAATATTTTGTATTTTAGATTTTTAGCAGCAGGATTTCCTTTCCTTTTAGCCACATGAATATGGTAGATGTGCCATTCCTTCTTCTTCTTCTTCTTTTGAATCATCATAATATGACTTAGGATAATACTTACAAATATCTCTTACCATTTTTCCTTTAAAATCATATTTTGAAGTGGTCTTAGACTTTGGATCTATTAGCCATCTGCTTCATCTTTTTTGTTAGTTGTGCTTCAGGATTAAAAGCTAAACCCTCTTTAGTGGTAGGGCATCTAAAAGGATTAGAAATTTGACCCTTATTAGTGATTGAGCTTTCACCAGTTTGAGGACTATATACATTAGCATTGTTGCTAATGAGTCCAATCTCAATTGCTTCATTAGACATCTAAAAGGTACAACCATAATATAAAAATATATTAGTACCAAAACAATAAACAACATCTAATGTACAAAAGTAGATCAATGCTAATAGTAAAACAAAACCAACCTAAACAATTGAAGAATAGATAATAAGCATAACCAACAAAATCAACCTTAACCCTTCACTTGCAAAAATGAATGCAATGTTAGCACATACCAATTTTGACATAAATTATTTCTCAAATAAATACAAATGTAAGATATTATTACCTCTTATCACTGAGTCCCAGTGGTTTTGATCAAAACCTCTATTGGAAAATTTATTCATAATGTGTAGATCAATTGTACTTTCAGTCACAAAATCTTAATTATCACAAAAAGAATAACATTAATTAAAGTATATATATATATTTTTAATAAAATCCCTGCCATATTACTGAAAATGAAAAATCTAATTTAGTAATTAAGATTATTATACCTAAAAAGATCTCTCATCATAAGAGAATAATGCCCATCTTTCTATAGGAGTTTCTTTCTTTATCACATTTTTTTGAATCAAATCACTTTTAGAGTTTGCTTTGAGAATGGAGGATCAGTTAGCAAATCTCAATCTAACAAATGGAGAGAAAGATCTATTGATTGTGCCAAGTAGTGAAGTGAATGAAAATGATGAAAGTTATGAGTTATGCTTGCTAACTCGATTGATAACTGATAGACCTAAGAATATTTTAGCATTGAGAGATCATTTATAGGCCATATAGAAATCAATGATGGATATCCAAATTAAGGAATTACAAATAATATTATTGTTATGTCATTTTTAACTGTAATATATCTGAATAGAGTCAGTCAAGGGGGTCAGTGGACTTTCAATAATGCCAAATATAGATTTTAATCAGATAAAGGAGGAAAATCCTTTATATTTGAGATAAATTTCATTGATATTTGGATTCAAGTTCATAACCTCTATATTGGGTTTATGTTAAAATACATTAGAAAACATCTGGGAATTTTATTAGTGTTTATATGGAGTATGATTAGAAAAACAATTAAGGGTTTAAGAAACAATATATGTGTATTAAAGTAAAGATGGATGTTCTCTTACCCTTGAAGAGATGTAAGAAATTATAAAGCCAAATGGATGAAAATGCTTATTAATTTTAAGTATGAGAGAATAGGGAGTTTTTGTTACTTGTACGGTATATTTAGTCATACAAACATAAGATGAATGTTTTGTCAAATAGATTCCTATGGGATGATAAGGGAGAATGGGAGATGCCTTCATGCATGATAGGTTGGAGAATGTTGATTCAAATATCCAAAATTCTCTTGTCTTGAAAGTTGTAGTACCATGAGTTATAATGAACATAAATAGTGTACACTAGGGTGATATAGGCACAATTATTAATACTTAGAACTATAATTCAGTCTTTCCTTATGATAAGAAATGAAGAAGGAATGGGAAGAATCTTGACACTATGTAATATATGCAAGCGGATGAAGCTGATTGGCACTCAAATATGGGTACTACTGTTACTTTAGAGTCTACATTTAATTAGCACTTGAATAATGTGGATTATTCTATTATTGATGGAGCGATGAGCCTTGTTTTGCATGTTAGTAAGAGTAATGAATTATGTTAACTAGAACTATTGAGGATTGGGAAAACATTGAGTAGTTAATAATTTAAGTGAGATTATTAGATTTCACTACCCAAGCATTATTTTTCTTATAGAGACATTAGTTGGTGAAAATAAAATAGAATAATTAAAAGTCAATTTTAGATACAATGACAAGTTGGTATGGGTGGAGGGATATCTTTGATGTGGAGATAACCATTTCATGTACTTGTCTTGGCTACTATTAAAATTTTATTGATGTTGTGGTCTCTAGTCTTATGAGATGCATTGGAGGCTTATTGGATATTGGGAGTTTTATGATAGTGCTAGATGACAAGATTCATGAAATTTAATGAGACAATAAAAAATTGTTTCATATTTGCCTTGGGTTATCTTAGGTGACTTCAATAACATACTAAGCCCATAAGATAAACAATATAGGCCATCATGCATGTTGAAGGGGCTCAAAGAAGCAGTTGAATAATGTAACTCAGGTGAGTTTGAGTTATCAGGATTTCAATTTACTTTGACGAGTAGTGTAGGCACCGATCGATAGGTGCAAGAAAGATTATATAGAGCATTTGTAACTTATGAATGGTGTAATCTATTCCTTATAGTTCAACTAAGAAATCTTATTACATAATCTTCAAATCATTAACCTATTTTACTAGAGCTCTAGACGACTCAACATGATAAGCTTATATATCATTTTAATTTCAAAAATATGTCTTAGCATAAATGATTTTTTAGTCAATGTCGAGCAATGGTGGGGTGATGGTGTTGGATTCGTTTTAAAGACAGATTGTAAGAGTTTGGTAGAGAGTTTTTTTAGAAAATTTAAAAGAGATACTAAGGAGTGAAAAAATGAATAGAATTTCCTAGAAGTTAGACAACTGAGGATGTAGGAGTATAATATTTTTAAGAAAGACAACAATTAATATACCTCCTTGATCAGAAAGCTAAATAATGAAGCCAAAGAGTGAAGGAATTATGGTTAACTGAATGTGATTAAAACTCCAAAATTTTTTACTTTAGCACTGCTGATTGAAAGTGAAGAAATAAAACTACATTCTTGAAGGATGGTGATGGCTAAAGTATTGATGATGCAGAAGGTATGTGACACCTAACTTGAGCTTATTTTTTAGATTATTTACTGCTCTTATAGTAAACAATGGGTTATGGATATTAATGTGTCTTAGGTAATCTTAGATGAGAATTCCTTACTGATAATACCTTTCATTAAAGAGGAATTTCATTTCGTAGTAAAATAGGTGCACCTAGAGAAGTCACTTGGACCTGATGGATTGAATCCACTATTTTTCCAAAATTTTTGGCACTTAATTAGAGATGATGTTTTTTAAGAGGGCACAACTTAGTTAGCAGGTTCCTAATTCCTTGAATCATTAAATGATATACTGACCACTTTGATTCCATAATGTCACAATCCATAGATCTTGAAATATTTGAGACCTATATTTCTTAATAATGTACTTTATAAGATTATTGTGAAGGTGTTAGCTAATAGATTGAAAGAGTTTCTTCCAAAGATTATTAGTGAAAACTAGTTGACTTTCAGGTCATTCTATCACTAATAATATTTTTATAGCTTTTGAATCACTATATCATATAATGTAAAACTAGAGGAAGGCTTGGAAAGTAACTTTTTAACTTAATATTAACAAAGTTTATGATAGGGTGAGTTGGGATTCGTCAGAGATGATTATATTAATGATAGGGTTTGAGAGAAAATGAATAGATTAGATGCTTCTCTATGTTAATACTATAAGATATTCTACAGTGTTAAATAATTTTAAGATAGGGCCCATAATTCCTAAAAGAGGCTTGAGATAAGAGTGTCCTCTTTCATCTTTATCTTTTTATTGTTTGTGTTGAGGGTCTTTCAAGAATTATTCAGAAAGTAGAGAGTGAGGGGTTTATTCATGGTTGTCAAATTTCTAAAAAAGCTCCTTGTGTATCACACTTTTTTTTTCAAAGCTACTCAAATGACCAACTATTAATCTAAGATATCAATCTTGACAAATCTTAAATTTTCTTTAATCCAAATGTTGACATGAACTTAAAAAGAGTTGTTTCTCAAGTACTAGGGGTTGTAGAGGACCTAAATAATAAAAAAATACTTGGGTCTCCTTTCACTTGTGGGTTGCTCAAAGAGAGAAATATTTGCCTTTTTAAAGGACAAGATCTTGGGGAGTTCAAATAGTTGATGAATAAGCTATTATCAAAGGTAGGCAAGGAGGTATTTACTAGAATAATTGGTCAAGTAATATTGACATATTATTTGATTATTTTCCTTATCCCTGTGTTGATTGGTGAAAAATTCAGAGGGTGATGAAGTCTTTATGGTGAAGTTCTCAAAGAAGTGATAAAGGGGTTAGGTGGATAAGTTGGAAAAGGATGTGTGAAAAGAAAGAGGTGGAAGGTTTGTCTTTCAAATTAATTAAGGCTTTCAATCATGCTATATTGGGTAAACAAAGGTGGCATTTTAAACAAAACTAAATATTTTAGTCTCTAATGTCTTTAAACCTAAATATTTTTCGATGTGTGATTTTCTCTCTTCAACTCTCAAAAGTAATCTAAGTTATGTGTGGAGAGAAGCATTTGACTAGAAAAATTATCATAAAACTGGGTATTTGATCAAGAGTTGGCAATGGAAAGTCACTAAATAAGCATTATCAATGGGTGAAAGGACGACCCTACTCTCATGTTACATCTCCTAGGCATAGAGAACTTCAAAGTAGTTGATTTTATGGTGCCAAATGGCATTGAATATGCCTAAATATTATGTATTGATATTGAAATCAGTTAGAGTGTGATGTCATTTCTAGTATTATTTTATTTGTGCAATATTTAGATGACCATCCCATTTGGAATTTTACAAAGTCGGGACTCTATATAATGAAGTCATTTTATTATATAGTTATAGACCAACTGGTTGGGGAGGATCAATCACGACATCATGATAGATGAAGTAAGATTTAGAGGTTACTAGTACTGTAAAAAATCAGAAGTTTTGTGTGGCATTTTACAAGTAATATTATTCTAATTTGATGGGGGTTTATTAGCAAGGGCGTTTAATTTCTTGAGATTTGCTTGTGTTGTAAAGATAATATTGCACATATGAGACACCTTTTTTTGTTGAATGTGATATGACTGTTCATTTTTTATTAGCAATAAGTACTATGAACTTAATTCCAGATGTTAATTACATGTGTAAGTGGTTGCTTAATAAAATAGATGGTGATATGAGTGGAGATATATACAAAGTGTGAACTATTTTATAGTATATCTGGAGGATGAGGAACTCACTTCTATGAGAGAACAAACAACCAACACCTCTCCAAGAATTGACAGTAGCATTTTCTTATGGTTATCAATTGTAGACCTTGGAGCAGCTGCGTGGTATTGTCCCTTCTTCAATGCCTGCATTAGAGGATGCAATATAGAGGTTCCTAACTATTGTTAAAGTGAAATATGATGTTGATGTGGTAGTTTGTTAAGATTCTAAGTCATGTGGAGTTGGTCACCTTCTACGTAATGATTCTGGTAGTCTTTAGCTACAATTTGTCTATTCCTTTACATCTTCAAGCTTTTGATCTAAATTCGTAGGTTTAACAAAAGTAATTTTATTGTTGTTAGATTGAGGCATATCAAGGAAGCTGAAATAGAGTTGGTTGGAAAAGTTATTATTGATAAATCTTACTATTGTGAACTAGATGTTTCTGAGGCTAGAGTTATTTTAGATGATTATAGAAAGATGATAAATTTAAGAAATTATTATCCTTATTTTGTCATAGCAAATGTGCTAGCAAGGTAGGCTAGTTATATTGCTATTATATGTATTCACAATTCTTATCTATCTTTTTCGGATGAGGTTGTACTAGCTAATTATTTGAAGAATCAATAATAGTATAAGCCTCTTTTACGATAAAAAAATTAGAGTAGAAGTTTTATAAATATAAATTTAAACATAATAAATATTTTGAAAATATTATACCACATAAATCCTAACATAAAATTATAAATAGATTTTACATGAAAATTTTAAAAATAAATTTGAACATAGAGATTTTTTTTTAAAAAAAATTTAAAACTGTTTCAACATAGAAACTTTGAAAAATTTTTAAAATAGATTTTATGCAAAAAAATTAATAATAAAATTTCAAAAATGTATTTGATAGAAAATTATCATATAAGAAAAATACCTCTTTGGAAGGATCTGCTCCTCTAATAGATCCATTAATTAGAGACCAAAATTCTAACAAGAAAAGTATACAAGAACAAGGTTAGTAAAATAATGATAAGTTAAAAAGTGAAGAAATAGGAGATTTAAGAATGAAAAGTCAATTTTTACCTTAACATTAGAGACTCAAAGCCCTTTATAATTTTAGATCAGAGCTTTTACCATTCAAATATGAGTCTCATGGACTCACTGATGTAAATAGAGTAACCATTCTTATATGTAAGCAATTACATTAGCAAGTCAGTACATAAGTATTCCGCTTTCAAAATATACAAAACATCATAAATAAAAAAATTAAGATACAAATGATTTTCTAATTCACCTTCAATGAAGATCGAACATGAATAAAGG
>CAOJBK010589027.1:0-12898 GCA_948294925.1 Codiaeum variegatum | reverse complement strand
AATGAATATTTACTACTTTGGCCAAGGATTTGTGAATCGAGAACAACCAGAAGTCATAGGATCTATCTTGCAGATCTCTTATCCCAACATACCACTAATTATGGCCATCACATACCATATACCAATACTTGGATATCCTCGGTATGTAAGCAATAACAAACCATAGCCACCAATATATTAGATAATATGTCATCGTAAGTCTAAGGATTATATGCACAATTACAATCTAGATGATCAGACTTTGACTAGTGGATAAAACCCATGTGTCTATCATCTAATGTCACTATTTGACTTACTCATCTCATGAGTGTCCACGTGTTGTCATGACATCAAGTGTCTGTAGTTTGAGACTCACTACCTCCATACCAACAAGTATCTCATACTTGTCATGGATGATAACATAGGTGACGGTCTCTCCAAATTAATGACGATCCTACCAATAATCCTATGACCATGAACTTACTTTAAAGTCTATGGCAAAAAGAATCTGTCACCAAATTCCCAAACTCTTTGAGAATAGATTCTCTTACATAGAACTTATGGAACATATATATGTAATGAACTAAAATGAAAATGATCATTAAATGAAAACATATATGTTAATAGCCATTAATGGATTAAGATTACAAATATATACATAAAGTACAAGCTCTATGGCATACAACCCTAACATATCCTTGTTATGATTGGAAAGATATGACCATATATTGAGCTTAATGTTTTGCCAAATTTTATCAAAGTTAGCTATCTGACTCAAGCTTCCACAAAGCCAAGAATATTTAGATGATACTTATTAATTATCTTCTTAAGGTCTAATTGTTTGATGGTTCAATTAGACCCCTAAGATTCCAAGAACCGATCATCACCCCCTATTTGAGGGTTTTATAATCCTCTTGGGACACCCTTCTTTAATAACAACAGTAGACTTAGCATCAATTGACTTTGAATGTTAATGTCCTCAGTAGTAGAAGAAATTAAGATAACATAAGAAGAATGCCTCTCTCTTACCTTAGCTTTTCCTTCTCCCTTTGACATAGAGATAGGAATCCAACCACATTAAGATTAACATGAGTTTTACCCCTAGTCAATATTAAATCATCTAGGTCATAATTGTCTATATAGTCATTTGACTTGAGGTGACATGTTATCTAACATATTGGTGGCTATAGTTTGTTACTTCTTACATACATCTAATTGCCACACAGAGGTATATAGCATATGGTGGTTATACTTAGTGATATCTTGAGATAAGAATTCTCCAGGATAAAATTCATTAACTTAGTTTAACAAGGAAGGAATCTTATAACTTCTGGTCATTCTTGATATGCAAGTCTTTAGCCTAGGTGGATAAGGTTTTCTAAAAAAAAGTTTTTAGTATGGATCTAGCTTTTCGAAAATTATAACTGAGAAGTGGTCATATGACCCAAGCATATAAGATTTGACTATTTCATGACCCTAGCTAAGATCGGGAATCTATAATGAAGGGACTCGAGTGCATGATAATTATGATTGATGGGTCCATGCAATGTTCATTTTATTCCTATTTAGGTAGTCATAATATGTTATGCTAGATGTCACTCACGACTTACGGGAGTATGCATGAAATGGGGATGGCACACATAGAAAAAGAGAAAAGTGTTTTCTCAGTCTTGTTGCTATTTAGGATATGAACCTAGCAAGTCACACACCGTAAAGTGACAAGATTAAAAGGATAAAGATATTATCTTAATAGTTAATTGAAATGTTCAATTAATTATTCATGATAATTGATTTGAACATATAATTAAATTTACCAAAACCTTGATATATCTTGAAGTTCATTTCATGAAGATTTTATTTCCATTAAGTCATTTTTAAGAAATACAAATATTGAGAACTAAATAAAAACATGTCTTAGGTTGGAAGTGTAATTTGTAATTAATCATGTGATGATTAATTTAATTATAAACTAATCTTGTAATTAGTGGTAATTATCAACTATCTTCGTATAATGGTAATTATCCTTATAAGATAAGGATAATTTAAACCATAACTAATCATTAGGGAAAAGAAGAGTTCTTCGAATGAAGCAAGCCCTAATGGTTTCTCATAGCTTGATATCTCTCATTCACACTTGTTTAGTATTTTGATGAGTGGAGAGGTAAGTAAGAGATAATAGTTAGTGGTGATTCTCTAAACATTTGATTGAGAGGTAATTTTTAAGTGTTGGTAAGTTAGAGACATGATCTCTGATCACCTTTAGATTGAAGGAATAATTTACTAAGCGTTAGTAAAAATATGAGTTGCATTTCCTCGAATCAACTGAGAGATGATAAGACAACATGCTTTTCTTACTCTTGTTTTTATTCTTGTTTTGAGAAAATGAGAGAAGCGACAAGTGATTACCAAGTGTTAGTAAAAGAGATTTGCATGTGCAAGCTAACTGTTAGCAAAAACTACATTCTCTCAAGCTACTATCTTTAGAGAAAGAGAATGACCAAGAAGTATTCTAGCTCATATTTTTCTCTATCTTTTTTTTTAAGAAAGAATAAAGATCAAAGATAGTTGAATTAAAGTCCAAGATGACATGCTCTACCAACTCCCAGGATTAGGAGAAGAACTTGAAACAAAGTACTAAGGGTAACCTAAAGAAAGAGTTTCATGTTCAACACCAAATCAAGAAGAGTCCTTTCTTGCTTAAGCTTAGTGTGAGATAGTTAGAGCCTTCACACTTGAAGAGCTAAATGAAGGAGGGTGTAAAGGTATTTAACACATTTGTCTCTCTTTGTTCTTGCATGGTTATGTTGCAAAATTAGTGATCAAACTTTTATAGGATTATTGACCTATCACTTAGGATTTAGGCAAAAATTTTAAAAGTGAATGCTTTTGCCTCTTCCTGAATGCCTTCCAATGTATAGCTCGATAATCTCTTCATTTGGCCCCACAGGGCATTGTAATAAGTAATTAGGGGAATGGGTGTGGTTTTGTACATTTTGTAAAGTAGATGCAAGTTTTAAAGGTATTGTCATGGTGGTTTGAGAGGGTAGAGTGGTAAAAGGCATATGGTTATCAGATTTGTCTTACAAAGTTTGTTATAGTTTGGAGGGATGAGATTAGGTTGGCTTTTGTAGAGGTGCTGTTAGGTGGTACCCCTTGCAAACCATTGTTACTCAGATTATTAGAGGACAAGATATTTATGGCTGCGATTGGACATCCTTTTAGGTTTTTTCCATTTTGAGACTTAGAATTCTATGTAATTTTATACTAAAAAGAAAGGAAATTTGATATGTCTATCTTTAGAGGGAGAAGAGAAATGAAATTTGAGATTAGGAAAAAGATTTAATTATTTCTTATAGATGGTGTGAGGCCTATGCCAAACACCTCAACGTGCACCTCGAGACTTTTATGGGCTTCAGAAATTACCCTCCTTGGGTTAATTGCACATTTTGATGTTCATTTTAGTGTATGGTTCTCATACGAAAACACCCATAAGGTCCATTCTAATGTAGGTGTAATGTGTGATTATGAGTCGCCATTTAATCTTTATGAAGCAAGAGTTTTAAAGGTGATTAAGAAACTAATTGTTTAACTCCATACAAATTGAATTTGAAGCCAATGAAAAACTGGTTTTACCTACGAACCAAGTCAGTTTTGGAGGCCATGAGTTTGGCTTTAAATCTTTTAGAAAATGTTTTGTTTTCTATCTTTGAACTAAAACATTCATATTTTGTTTTAAAATTGGTTTTTATATATGCATGACAATATATAGATGGTGCATGCACAATTATAACATATATAGCATGATGCGTGAACATATATGGTGTGAATGACAGAATAAAAGTGATAAAAATAAGAAAGTGCAAAATATATAAAATAAAATAAATAGGGGTCTTTCATCTAGCCAAACTGCTACTAGGAAGATCTAACATCCCTGAACAATAAATAAATAGAATAGATAATATTCAAAATAGACATAAAAACTACAAAAAAAGGGGATCCCTCATGTAGCCACAAGGCATAGGAAGGGCACACCTTCCCCTCAAATTGAACATTGTATGAAAAAATGATAATAATAACCGAATAATAAAAATTAAAATGAAGTGATAATAGTAATGTGATAAAAACAAATAAAAGGAAAAAAAACAATTTTAATTAAAAAAGGATAAGTAAAAAATGATTTTCGAGTTGAACCTTCATTACAAGGCTTACCGTCTTATCCCTTTGAATAGGAATCGAACCCTACGCCACTCTTTGTTCTCACAAAGGGTTGGAGTTGTTTGAAAAGGTGGCTAGTTAAGTGTATTAAAAGCTAATTGATTTTAATTTATAAAAATGATTAACCTAAAAGGCTATTAATTAATTCAAATTTTAATTAAGAAAATGAATTTGATTTGGTGAATTTCCTAGTCAGATTTTAGGATTAATCTAAAAATTAGAATTGAAACATTACCGTTCGAATTTTACCTTTTGCTTGCGATATTGAGTAACTAGAGGTTCAGATGGTTTGATCAGGCCATAATGGTTCCTCGTAGTGTTTAGGTGTTATTTGAGTGAATAATTTGGCAGAGGTTTGATGTTAGAAAACTTGTAGAAAATAGAGCAAGGAGCTTCTATTTATTGAGAAAATCTGACTTGGTTTGCATGAAAAGATTCACGCGCACAAGAAAAGATTCACCATCATTAGCATAACAAAGTGCATGTAGGGGGTTGGAGCCCATGGGAAGGGTCGCGCACTTAAGCCTCTGGCATACACACATGTATCTAGGCACACAGACGAGCTCCCTTTCCAGTTCATAGGCGGTTCAGCATGCACGTGAGCTGCCTTGCCTGCATATAGGTGGCTCAGCATGATGTGAGTTGCCGCATGGTCCTCCTCTGACTCAATCAAGTTTTTTCAAATTTTCTAACTTTTTAGGGCCATTTTGGATCAGATATGGGCCTAATTTGATTTTATGGGTTCGTATTTGATGGAGTCAAATTGGGGGTTCATACTGCCCCCTCATTTGAATTATCATCGAGTAGAAGGTGATTCTAATGATGGTGAACCTAGAGGTGCCATATTGAACTCTAGGATTGTAATGATGCCATATGAGTTCTTGGCTAGTAGTGTGCTAAGTGGGAATAAGTTAGGGATGCCAAATGTTGTAATTGTTATGCTAATCTTAGTGATGAGCTTTTGAGCTTGTTGGATGTTGACATTGTTCCATATGAGGCTTTGACTTCATCAAATTTTGCACTTGACAGGAAGCTGTAGTACCTTTTTATAATGTAGGAAGAGATATTTTCAAGAGGATGCCTCCCCTAGATATTTCTTGGATGAAGCTAGCATTCAAAGGGATATACATATGATGCATGCTGAGTATGTCCTATTACGGGTGTTTGCTTGTAAAAACTTTGATGAAATGAAATTTAGACTTTTCAACATATCTATTTAATGAAAAATTAATTTTGAGAAATATAACATTTTGCAAGTTGTCCCCATAAATAGAACCTTACTTCAGCTTCATGATGCATGAATAATACAAGAAACTAAATAAGGCTAAGAGAATCAACCTCGAGTAATGCATGGTTGGTGTTTCAGATTGTGAAAACTGATTGGACACTTTTAAGTGATTAAGACTTGGTGGAACATTTGTTTCGACTTGGTATTGACTTTGATGGATTTGTTATTTTAGAGCCCGAGGCTAGAAAGGCTTTGTCACTAGGTTGCTTCAACTCATCGAGAAGGTTTTTTGAGTTTGAGGGACACAGAAAATGATATGATGATCTTATCTTCCATGGCTGTGATTTTTAAATGTTTAGGTGATGTGTGCTTAGGCAACAGGTAGAGGGCTAGTGTTTTTTTCTTATTTGTTCAAATGGTGAAGGATATGTATGAATGGAATGGCTGATACCCTAAATGGTTGAAGGAAAGTTTACTATTGAACTAGTTTTGGCCAAGATGCTACTTATCTTTGACAGTAGTTATTGCTCCACTAAGGATTTGTGATTGACTTTGCATTAGCTGACTCTACTTGGGGAATAATCATTGGCTCACTCCTTTGAGGGTTTAGTTGTATCTTCTTCTCATTGGGGAGATGTCTTAAGGAATCTATTGGGAAAATGTTGATCCTTGAGAGATTCACTAGGTATGAGGTTTCCTTCATTGAGGAATTTGTAATGTATGAGACATGTGTAAAGGATGAAGGGTGAGTGGCTTGTCATTTTTACTTAGGAGACCCCATTGGGGATGGTTATTCCCTTTTGATGATTAGAGAGATGTGTTTGAGTTTCAATGTTCCTTTTTATGTGTTCCAAATGGTAAATAAGAATTTTAAAAACACATTATTTTGTTTGAGCTCTAATTTTTGCCTATGCTGCCCTTTGGGTTTTTGACTTAACGAGCTACCTTTATTGTTACCTAAACCGCCTTTATCAATATTCAGTCTAGCCCTAATTTTTGCCTAAGTCACCCGTTTTGGTTTTTAACTTAGTAGATTTCATTCTTTTTTGAATTGTCTCTTTATTTGTTCATTTTTGTATGCACATTAAAGAGCTCAAATGAGATGAAATGTGAAAAACAATAAATTTTATAATATGATTTGGACCGTATCCATGAGGGTTACCTATGTATCTCTTTATAATGAATTTGAAAATTTGAATATAGAATACAACTTGAATTTTGGGGAATCAAGTCCATGTAATTATTGTTACAATAGTGATAATGATGATGCAAATGTAATGCTCAAACAAAGTATATCTTTAGTTGATCTAGATTGGTTGGATGATTGAACTCGTTGCCATCGATGTCCATCATGATGACACCTCCACTAGTTGTGATCTTCTTAATAATGAATGGACCACTATAAAAAGGTCTAAACTTCCCTCTAGGATCCAATCTTAATTATCTAATTTATGTAGGTTCCTATAGCTGACCCTTTTGTTAAAGTGCTTGTAAGCTTGAGTTGGTAGTTTTGATCTTGGTGAAGGGCTTCCATTCTCTCCTCAATAATGAAGTTAAGTTGATTATAGTAGGCCCATTACCAGTCAGTCTTATTTATTTGGATCCCTTATAGGACTTTGGCAAATTGAACTTCCAATTCCACAGGTATGACTGCTTCCATATTATAGATGAATGAGTAGGGCATTTCTTTGAGGGAAGATTTGAATATAATGAGATATCCCATACTTCTAGTAACTGTAAGTCCCATCTTTTGTGATTATTATTCATCTTCTAAAGGATGTTTTAGAGAGCCTTGTTAGCTAATTCAATAGCCTCATTGGTTTGAGATCTGCAGGGAGAAGACTTGTTGTATTGTATCTTTCCCTTTTGTAAAAGATAGCTACCTCTTTTTGGAAGTGGGAGCCATTATCAAAGATGATTTCAAATAGGACACCATACCTTGAAATGATATTAGCCCTGATGAATTATGCAATTCTTTTCGATTTAAGAACTTGATAGGGTGCAACTGCTATCCACTTGGTGAAGTAGTCGATAGGAATAAGAATGTACTCATGCCCAATAGAGGATCTAAAAGAAACTTTCCCAATGATGTCTATGCCCTAAACAGCAAAAGGCAAAGGATTTATGATCGGATTGAGTGGTGAGGGAGGAAGATTCTAGAGCTTAGGATAAATCTGACATTTGTGACATTTTTGGACAAATTGAGTGCAATCTCGATCATTGTAAGCAAGTAGTACCATTGGTTTATGATCTTCTATGACAAGGCCCATCCATTCATGTGAGTACCTTATTTTCCACCATGGACCCCTTCTATGATCTTAAGTACTTCCCCTTTAGAGATACATTTTAAGTGAATGCTATTCCATATTCTTTTGTAGACGGTGTCACCTTTAGGGAGATAATTGCTAGCCTATTTTCTAAAGGTTCTCCTTTTAAATTTGGAGGCTGATTGAGGGTATTCTTCTTTAGGAGAGGAAGTTGAATATGTCCTAGTACTATGGTTTTTCCTCAACTTCTTGGATGTTTAAACAATGGGCTAAGCAGCATGTTTCACGTTGGATGCTCATCGAAATGGGATAAATTAGGAATCCATCAAGTATTTCTACCATTAATGCGAGTGTTGCTGAAGCATTGAAAAATCTATTTTGTGATCTTAAAAGGTAATGAAATGATAAGTTATAGAAGTTGGATGCCAACTCTTTGAGCTGCTTGTGGTAAGGAATCAGATGCTCTTATCTGATCTTCCATTTGCTCAATGCTTGGGAGACTATTAGATATGAATACCTATACACTTCAAGATTATTGATTCCTATTTGGGTAGCTACCTCTAACCTATAGATACATGCTTCGTACCAGCTTCATTGTTGGTTACCTCAAAATTGAACTTGATTTTAAGAGGTAGACTCTCGTTATTAGGTGTCAAGAACACCTCACCGATTCCATAACCTCGATTATTTGATGCACTATCAAAGTACAATTGCTAAGTGTTTTAGTTTAAGAAGTGGATATCTTCATCTAAAAATTTAGGTTCTACCCATTGATCATCTATAGGAGCGACATCCAGTTGATCGATGATGAAACTACCTTTGATAGCTTTTCATTATACATACTTGAGATCATAGGCTACTAGCACATCCATCCATCAGGCCATCCTACTGTCAAGGATGATTCTTTCTATAAGGTACTTTAGTGGACTTCGATTAGCAAGGACATAGGTGATGTATTCCATCAGGTAGTGTCTCCGCTGAAAGAGTTAATGAGTTGAGCAGCAGAAGCAAAAGTGAAAAATTTTGAGATTTTGATTTCTTTTGAAAAGCTTTAATTTCATGTTAAAACTCTTTTAACAAAAACATGTTTAAGCATTTTTCAAACTCTTTGAAAACTTACCTAAACTAAGTTTTTGGACCATAACCCCACAAGGATACTTAAACCAATTTGTAGGAAAAACACAATAGTTACAAAGAAAGGTTATAAGTATCAAATACCTCATCTCCCTCCTTCATTTAGCTCTCCAATGTGAAGCCTTTATCTTGAGACACTCCGAAGCTTCCCAAAGATTATTTCTCTTTGATTCTTCAAAAAGCTTGAAATGTTCTCTCCTTGGTAGATCGGAATAACTTCTTGCCCCTTTACTTGAATCCTTGAGAGTTTAGGATTGGTTTTGGACTTCAAAAACCTCCACACCATTTCCTTTCTTAAAGAAATAGAAGAAGAGTTTGAAGTTAAAGAACTCTTCTTCAATCATAAACTCCTTTCTCTCTAATTTTTTATGGCTAAAGAAATTTTCTCTCTCTAACTCTTCAAGCTTTTTCTCTAGGTTGAAGAAGATGAAGACTTTAACTCACTTATTCTCATTGGAAAATATGAAGACCTAGTTACTTGTAAACCCACACCCTCCATCACCTTTTCCCTTAAAATAAGGAGGAGAATAGGAAGTTGTTTATTGACTAGTCTACTAACTAATAAAATAATGACCATATTATCCTTATCACATAAAGATAATTACTAATGTCCATTGCTAATGGGAAGTCTCTACTAATACTTAATTAACCACATCTAATATGGATTAGGCTAAACATCTCATGCTTAAGCCTAATTAATTTTATTTATCTAAAACCATTTCAATTTAATCATCCTTATTTGTATCTCATACAAATTGTCACCTAATTAAAATAATTCCTTTGTGAATTAAACTTCAAGACATGCTAGGCTCTTTGTAAATTTATTTAAAATTTTAGTTCAATGATCATTAACAATTAATTGAACTCTTTAATTACATATTAATATAATTTATATCCATGCTTTGGGAATTGCTTTATGGTGTGTGACTTACTAGGTTCATGTTCTAATTAGCAATGGGATAAATAAGACTTTTTGTCTTTCTACAAATGTGTAATCCCCATTTCATGCTTAGTCCTATAAGTCACGAGTAATGCCCAACATTGCATATCATGACTACCTAATTAGAAATGAATATTGATGATCATATCCTTGACATTACATGGACCTCTTAATCATAATTACCATACACTTGAACCCCTTGATTATGGATTCTTGATCTTAGCTAGGGTCATGGAATAGTCAAACCCTATATGGTAGATCATACAACCTCTATCTGGTTCTAGTTCTCAATAAACCATATTCCTAATAGAAACCCTTTCTAGTGAATCTTATCTATCTTGGCCAAGGATTTGAGTATCAAGAACAACTAGAAGTCATAGGATTCTATCCTTGTCTGCCCAAGTTAACGAATCCTTTCTTAGAGATCATTTACATCGCCATATCATTGATTATGCCCATACCATATATTATTGCTTGGATAACATCATTATGTAAGCAGTAACCAATCATAGCCACTAATATGTTAGATAACATGTCACCTCAAGCCTAAAGATTTTATGCACAAATATAATCTTGATGATAAAATATTGACTAGTGGATAAAACCCATGTATGTAACATCTAACGTCACTATTCAACTTACTCTTCTCATGAGTATACTCACATGTTGTCACAACATCACATATCTATAGCATGAGACTCACTACCTCTATATAAATAAGTATTTCATACTTATCATGGATGACAACAGAGGTGATGGTCTTCCAGATTAATGACATTCCAACCATTAATCCTATGACCATGAACATTTTTTAAGGTCTATGACAAAAAGAATCTGGCACTCGTTTTCTCAAAATCTTTGAGAATATATTCTTTGACATAAAACTCATGGAACATATATACATTTAAACACTAAAATGAACAATTCATTAAATGAAATATATATTATATTTCCATTTGGGAATTATAATTACAAACATATACAGTGTACATAGCTTTAGGGCATACATCTCTAACATGAGCTTATGACAAACCCAAACCAATGTTAGACATTAATGTGATTGTACTTGAGCTCATGTCACAATATATTTTTTACTCAAATAGTAAATGGCATTCTCCTTATGTGTGGAAGGGTTGTTTTATGCCAACATGGCTCCCACAGATTCTTTTGTGATTGATAGGATAGAGCTAGAGAGGTTGTCTTAGCTTAGGTGGCATTCATCATTCAACTATTTGGAAGAGTTTTTCTTGAGAAGCTCGAAGATTAGGCCATAAGTGTTGGCTAGTTGGTTGACGAATCATCTAATGTATTGAAGGAGGCCTATGAAGCCCCTTTCTTTTTCAGTTTTGGGAGGTGGAATTTTAAGGATTGCTTTAGACTTGGTAGGATCAATCTCAATCCCTTTCTTGCTCACCATATGTCCCTAAAAGACATTAGCTAAGGATCCAAAAGTAAACTTAATAGGATTGATTTTTAGGTTGTATTGGCAAAGTTAAAGGAAGAACTTCTCCAAACCTTGTAGATGTTATTCAGTGGTTGTCCCTTTGATAACCATGTCTTTGACATAGACCTTTATGTATCTATGCATCATATAATGGAAAAGAGTGGTTTCCATTCTCTGGTAAGTGGAACCAACACTTTTAAGGTCAAAGGGCATGACCCTATAGCAATAAGTTCCCTATTTGATGATAAAAGTTGTTTTCTCCTTGTATGAGGGATGCACCAGGATTTGATTATAGCCAATAGTTAAATTAGTTAAGGGGACCATTTTAGATCCATCCAAATCACTGACTAGCAAGTCGATGTGTGAAAGTGGGAAGTCATTCTTGGGATAAGCTTTGTTCATATCTCTATAGTTGACACACATTCTGACCTTGCTATCTTTCTTAGGTATTGTGAACCCTTATTTTTACACCAATACATTCAGCCCATTAATATGAGACCATAGGCTTAAACTAGATCCAAATTAGACTTAAAACAAACCCAAAATTTTAGAAAAATAAAAAATCATAATAAATCAGAATTAGTCAGATTGCATGAGGTTCATGTGCGAGTAGAGAACTCCACATGCACGCAGGTTGCTCCGCGTGTGCATAGGTTGCTTCGTATGTGCATTGGCAGCTACAAGTGAGTGCTGGCTCATCCACATGTGCACTGGCTCCCTATATGTGCACTAGCTCATCCATATGCATGACCCCTCCTACATGTGCATGACTTTTCCTTACAGAAAGCAAAATTTCCCTATAAATAGGATCTTCCAGTCACTATTTTGAAGAGCTTTTTCACTAGTGCAACTCTGCTGAATCTTCCATATAGAATTCTCACGACCCGAACCTCTGTCAAACCACTCACTCAAAATCATACCTAAATAGTATGAAGACTCATTATATTTTCATAAATCTGATCGATCCACCCATTCTAAAGTGATAAAAAAGTAAAGGTAAATTCTTAATTCTTTTGTTTTATATTCTTAATCCTAAACTTGACTAGGATTTTCATATGAAAATCATTTTCTTTTAATCAAAACTGATATGATTAAAAACCTATCTAGTTAATATTTTTATAAAATAAAAATATTTATCTTCTAAACCAAACCCCAATTTAAATCAAATAACCTCCAACCCTTTGCAAGAAGGGAGAATAAGGTAGGGTTTGATTCCCATTCTAAGGGATATGTCGGCAAGCCTGTTCAAAGACTTTAACTCCAATTCTTTTTTTAGTTCCTTTTGTTATTATCTTTTCTTTTCTTTGTTTATTTGTTAATTATTTTTTTCAATTTATTTTTGCTTTTGTTATTTTTTGTCGATATTTATTTAATTTATGTTCATATTATTTTATTATTATCCATTGTAATGGTAAATGATGTGATTACTTCTTGACATGAATTATCAATAGAGGAATTCATCTGGCATATTTCCTAGCATATTTATTATTAATTAGTGGAATAGACCTACCAATTTGTTTTTCTTTTGTTTATTTATTCTTTTGTTATTATTATTCTGCCTTTGTCACTATTACTCCATTTATAACTGCTTTTAAAGAGGAAGATATGTCCTTCCTGTACCTTATGGTTAGAAGAGGGATCCTCTATATGTCTATTTTTATTTGTACCTAATTTCAACTATTTCATTATTT
>CAOJBK010588396.1:0-11149 GCA_948294925.1 Codiaeum variegatum | reverse complement strand
AAAGCTATATCCATATGATACGACTCTCATCTTTTCTTCAGATCTAATGATATCACGGTTGACAACATGAATAATTGCTGGAGATGGATCATGTCTCAATTCATGATTTAACAAAATGGAGAAGAGCACATCACCATAGCGATCATGATTTTATGGAGGATTTGGAATATTTGAAATTTGAGCCTTTTTTAGAACATCAAGTGGGACAACTCTTTGGCCACCACAAAACTATGTAAAACCTTTGAAGAATTTGCTAAAATTTCATGTCGACAATGTCAAGAAGCTCAACAAATCAAATTTAAAAATCTTTATAAACCCATGGTTCTTGAAGCCCTGCAATTAGCAAAGCATTCGTACAACCGCACAGGCTTGGTTTCAGGAACATTATTTTAGAAAGCAATGCCAATAATGTCGTCTAAGCCATTAACAAAGAAATTCAAGCGGATGAAAATATCACAATGCTTGAGGATATCACCTGTGACCTAAGTCTTACTCTAGTTGCTCCTTTGTTTTTATAAATAGGAATTGGAATTGGATGGCTCATTTTATTGCTAACTACGTTCTCTTCCATATTTGTATTGAATGGAATGATTCACTTCTCTTAAATAGACTTCAAAGTCAACTCTTTGTTAAGTCTGATTTCTAAGTCATTACCGGGTAAAAAATTAAAAACTCTTTCTTTCTTCAGGCAAAAAAAAAAAAAAAACTTCATTTGGTCACGCTTCAAGTCGTTGAACTTGAAGCTCATAAAACGATCAGAATAATTTTTTTTCCATCTGCTTTGCACAAAAATTACGTACAGTACTCAGAATTAGGGGTAGAAAAGGAAATTTGAACAGTTGTTATGAATTGATTGACATATGGCATTATATAAATGGGTATTTGAATGAACAAATATGTGCTCAGTTTCAGGAGATCAAAAACCCATCCTCCCAATCAGCCTCTCTCTCTCTCTCTGTTTCTACGAAATATCCAATTACGTCAATAAACACCAAACGCGCGTTCGTAAATTGTACTATCTTTGCGTTCTCGACAAACGCGTTTTTATTTTTTAAAAAGTAATGCGAAGAAGAGAGGATAGCCCTAAGGGTGGGGACCGCAAATATATTGAACTTCAGTAACAACACATTCACATGTTGGATACTCGCTCTCTCTCTCTCTGTTTCTCTCTCTCTTCCCACTTCTTTCCATTTTTAGTCTATAAGCTTAGCTGCTGCTGAGTTGTGTGGGATGGGGATTTGTTGCTCCGACGAAGCCGGCGGGAAAGCAGCCGTTGGTGGCACCGCTGCTGCTTCCGGCGGCGCTGCTTCTGCTGCTAATGACGCCGTCGATCATTACCTCAAGTCTCATGGATTTCACGGTATCTTTTCTCAGATCGAGGTAGTTACTTCTTTCACTTTTAATTAATGTTATTTCGTTAGTATGAGATTATTATCTGTTTAATTTGGACCCCAAACTGCTACTTGCTATTTTTCTCAAGTGGAACGTTGAAATCTGGAATTTGGAACTTATGGAGCAGTATTCTTCTATCTCCATGTACCGCATTATGGCACTAGCAGTTTGGAAGTAGCTTTAAGTTGTAGCTTTTGATTGTTCTGTTTTTAGCTGTTTCCCTAACATGCTAGACTGGAACTATTTTTTATCTGAATAGATTCAGAAGCTATCAAGTGGAGATCTGGAATTTATTTATATCATATCATCACTATTATAAATTGCTTAATTTTATATAAGAATCAATTGATTTATTGATTTTTTGTTTTAGCATGTGAAAATTCTTACTACATCAAATGCGAGTTTGTTTAGCTTAATAAGTTATCATTTACATGAAAAAAACTTTCATACTTATCAAAATCCAATTTGCTACATTCTGAATTTGAAAATGCTAGGTTTAAGTTTATAACCAATACTAACTAATTAAAAAGTAATTGATTTCTTTAATTTAATCTTAGCAAGATTGGAGTAAGAGTCTAGTGATTCAGAATATTGAGCTCAACAGGTGATTTCTTGGAATGATAGTTAAAGTTGATACCAACAAAGAGTTTTTGCTAATTGAATATAATTGATAACTCATTTTATTCAATGTGTGCATTGAATTTGCATGTTTATTCTATTCTCTTCATGATCTGTATTGATTCCTAATTGTACAATCCATGTATATCCAGCTATCATTTTCTGCTACAAATTTGCGGGATCGTGATGTGCTATCCAAGGTTAGTTGCGTAACTTTAAATTCATTATGATTGGTACTTTCTTTATTGGGACTACTGATGGATATGATTGTTTGTAGTTAGTGATAGAAATTGCATAATTTGTTTAATCTTTGCATAAAACCATGGAAATTCCTTGTAAAACTTCACTTTTCAAATGGTACCAAATTTTATTAGCTTGAGAGTTTCGATCACCTTTGGCATGTCAAAACATATGCCTATCTAATATACTGTTGTAATGGACCTTTGAATAATATTATGTTGTTAATATGAATGGAAGAAATCAGAAGTTCTGTGACTATTTTTGTCTTCTTGAAAGTCAGTCTTAAGGCAATAAAATATAGCCACGTGGAACATGTTTGTTAATGTGAAATGCTCTTGGAAACATCTAGCCATGTAGCATACAAGCATAAAGCAATAGCGTTGATTCATTTGAAGGAGCATCAAGCTATCATTTCTAAACTTTAATAAGCTGAGAGACCATTAACTAGTACAAATTGTCAAATCATCTCAGTGAATTCACAGTGCACTGGCATAAAAGTCCTTGTTTGGTGAGCATCCCTAGACAGTTTTTTGATGTGTGATACCAGTATTGCATTACTAATATGTCACTGTTCTAGGAAATCAACTGATATATGGCTTTTTAATGTGGATTTTGTGAACTATGTATCATGGAAACAATAGGTGCAATTTTGACTTGCCCCTCTCACCTACCTGCCACCTAAGATAAAATACTGTGATCGCAACTGCTTAATCACTGTCGTAACCTCATCTTAGTCGCCATTCCTAATCCTGGTCCAAATTATTAATATTGGGAGTTTATCATTTTCTATTTTTGAGGTTGATCTTATGGGAAGGTTTCATTGAATTTGTAGATAGGTGGTCAACATAAGAAGTGGTATGTTGATGTAGGACACCTGTTCTGTTGTGAAATTTGCAGAAAATAAAGGGTTAAATATTGAAGGAAAAAGTGAAAAAGAAAAAACCTTCAAAGTCATACTTATAAGGTCTTGAGATCACACCTAGGGTTGAATTGAGTCACAAAATTCATGGAAATAATGTAGGATATATTTTATTTATTTATTTATTTACTTTGATAAGCATTATTCTTTTATTAATATATAGGGGAAAAACCATTACAACCAAAAAGATTATGGTGATAAAAAAACCGCTACCTAGAAATATTTTGCTTGCTACCAATGGTTAAGGAGGTTGAATTCAAATCCTACGCATTGACATTATTACTTCTTAGGCATTTTAAAACTTGAGGTTGGGTTTTCTCCAACCAGGGGGGAATGATGCAGATAAGAAAATATCAAGAAAAATAAAATTCAAAAGGATCAAAATATTTTAGATTTTGGTCTAATATTTACAATTTTATTACATAAGGGTATTTCTTTAGTTTCTAGCTTTGCTAGAACATTTTTTAATTTAGTTAGAGTCCTTTTTTTTCATTTACGTCTTATTTAGGAGTTTTAATAATGAAGTCCACCATTAGAACACTAGTAATAGGTAAGAAATTCACCGTGTTGAGCAGCTTTGTCACTTGAACAACAAAATTGACTTCTTGTTTGTCTTCCACATGTTGATATCATCAAACAGAGGCTCTACTTGTTGTCTTTCTAATTCTTCCTTTGCTTGACTTGGTCCTTCATGTTTAATGCCTTGGACATGTGAAGTTGGGGCTAATATCGAGATTTGACATTTTTTAATTGCTAGATTTGACTTTCTATCCCTTCATGTTGATCATAGAGTTGAATGGACTCTTTTCATAGTTGCAATTGTTGTTGCATCCCTTGTGCTGGTTGAGGAAGTGTTGCTAGCTGGGTAATAGGCTTTACCACTTGCTATCTTGAAATTTCGCGTGTGAACGCATGTGATCCTACATTTTTTTGGCATTCCTGCTAATAGATTTCTCGCTCCTTCATCATCACTTAACATATTTTGCAGATTGCATCTTAGGCTTTGTTTTGGTATAGCTCGTAGGTTTTGATCAACTTTGTGGACATTGTTCTTGAACAATCTTGAATGCAACTTGTGGACCTAGGGTTGGTTTTTCAGGAAGGACTTGCCTACTAGTAGCTTTGGAAGTTTTATTGCTAGGGTATAAAGGCAACCTTCTATGCTAATCATCCATTATAACCTTTGTCTCAACACTTGGACTCTTGTCATCATGCTCTTGATGAAAAGAATTCTGCTGTCCAAAATTGGTTCAAGTAATTATTCATTTGAATGCTACAATGTGTTGAATTATATATCCCTTCACCCATCATTTGAAGATTATTCGGTGGCAAGAATTTTTATTGAAATTTTGTTTTCATCTTGTGCCTCCCTATTTGTATATCATACTCAACACTGTCCCACCATAATTTTACCGACCACGTTAGTTCATCTTGGCAAACTTCACCCTTCGATTAATCGTCCACATCATACCAATCTAAGCATCAATACTATGCAACAATCTAAAAATATTCTGGGATATATGTTACCTTCAAAATTCAGTTTTTTGGTGATATCTCCATTAATATCTTGCCCTTGATTTTATAGGTTTTGATTAGCTTGATGATATTTCCCACCATTCCTATGAGGAGCTAGTTAGTAGTGGCTAGTTAATTATCATAGCAAGTCTTTGAGGAATAACTCGAGCAACATTTTGTTGAGCTTGAAACGTTCTCAACAATTCGTGTATTCAAGCTTCCAATGGATCAAATATGTCATTTGTTGTGTTAGTCAACTGATGCAATTCAGCTCACAATACTGCAGTTATTTCATGACTTGCTTGCATTGTCCCAACCTTTGAACTCAACTCAGCATTTGTCACCATTAAGCAATAACTTCAAGGATCTTGAAACTCTGATTCTAAACTGTTGCAGCACAAATTTAGATAACCAGTTCTACTGTGACATTTGCAAAAAATAAAGGTTTCCAGATCTGATTTGTCAGAATTTCAGGTCTGGATAGGGGATTGTGGAAGGAAAAAGTAAAAAAACTTCTGGGAGTCACAGATCTAGTAGTCACACCTAGGGTTGAATTGAGTCACATGATTCTTGGCAATAATGCAAGATTTATTTTATTGGATCTGAAAACTAAATAACAATGGCCACAAGCGTAGATATTACTAATGCTGCTTGGATTAGCAATTCTAACGTAGGAAATTACAAACCAATACTAACTAGGAAATACTAAATCAACTAGAACTCCTAAATCAAACTTAAAATATTATAAGGATTCTGCATCTAAATTAACTACTGGTCTAGCAAAGCTGGAAATTACAGAAAAACCCTTTGGGTATAAATATGTAGATATTAGACCAAAGTTCAAAAATTTCTTGATCCTTTGATTTTCACTTTTTGTTGATATTTTCTTTATCTGCATCATATGTGAAGTCAGGAACTACATTGTTACAGGCATGTCATGTATGGCAATGACTTTTATGTATTGTCCATTATATAATATGCTAATTTTCTCAGCCACTGTTGCATGGCATTTCAGTTTTATTTTTTGGCTCACCATTTCTTCATACAATTTGCACTTGTACAATAAATTTGATGTTGCTGCAAATAAGCTAGGCTTCATTATAACATTAGAGCTACAATTAATGTGCTGATCTTTGGTTTTCTATGCTCCTATTGTGTATGGGTGGAAGCTCTTTTGCAGTTTTTCTTGATGATAGTTTCTATACATGAAAGTTGAGCTATAAATTAAAGATAAACTGAAATGATAGGACATTAACAGGGACTTTTGAAACAAATAATAGTGAGAAATGGCCCCAAAAATTTCTGTTGACTGTTTATGTTCTGCCTCTTACAGTATAAGTTTTATTTGCTTTAGAGTGATCCTATGGTGGTTGTTTTTACTAAAGGAAGAGACGGACCACCTACTGAAGTTTTCCGCACTGAAGTAGTTCTTAATTCATTGAACCCCACGTGGATTACGAAATATTCTATCACATTCCAGTTTGAAATTGTACAGACTTTGCTGTAAGTTCAAAGCTAGAACTCTTGGCTTCTTTTCAACAAAAGATGCATTTTATTGGCTTGGCTAAGAGTTATGTGTACAATTTGCTACAGGTTTCTTGTATATGACGTTGACACACAATTCCACAATGTAGATGTAAAGGTATGTTTATGCTGTTTTGTCTGCTGTTTCTTCTGTTGGCACTGTTGAGTAGGAAATTGTTGTGGATACTGTGTTATAATCTAGCAACACCAAGTTCATTGTTGTGGATGCTGTGTTATAATCTAGCAGCACCAAGTTGACTCCATTCTGAAGCTTTCTTGATATCTTTTAATACCTAGCTCAGTTGTTCTGTAATTTTTGTTTATTTCAGTGATTTTTCTGTCTTGAACAAAATACTGAATCATTTAACATTATTGGTGTTACAATAAAGTGTAATCTGCAAAATTGTTTTCATTAATTTGGTCCACATATTATGAGATATGAGATATGCAAATGATCATTAATAAAAGTTTATAACCTTCACTAGTACAACTTTTTTTGTTCTCCCTTTTTGTTGAAAGATAACCTCTGGGTCCTAAAGTTTCCTATTGCTAGTTGTTAGTGGATGTGCAATGTCGAGGAATTTTTTTTTAATCTTATGCTATGCCAAAATATTATTTTCTTTTTTTTTTAACATCCATCTCAAATACTTAGAAAATTTCTTTTGTGTGCAATTTCTCTTTTGTTCATTGGATTGTGAGATGAGGTACAATTTTAATAATGTAGATGTATTTTCAAAACCCTATAGCGGCCAAAGTTGTCTTCACATTAAATTAACACTTTAATGTATAAAATATTTTACATAAAACATACTGCTTATTTACATGCTAATTGGCTTCTAAAAAGCCGGATTTCTTCTCTTGTGGAGATGCTTAAAAAAAAAAAAGAAGAATAAAAATAAAAAATGTTGGACTATGGGCTCTGATCAATTTAAGTATTGTAATTAAACAAATGGTTTTTTTTTTTTAATCTTAAAAGCTTTCTATATTAGAAATTTCCTCTTAAAGCCAGAATTTCCATCATTTTGTTGGAATTTTACAATACTTTACTGTGCGTTATCAATAGTAGAGAACCCTTTTTAGTGATATTTAGGTCCTATTATTTAAAATATTGACATTTAAACCATGAACATTCAAGAAATTCAATTTTGGAGATTATTAATTTTTCTTTCTGTTCTCTCAACTCTTTTTCTCCAGTGAGATAAATTTTTGGGAGATGTCATAAGTTTATGATTGGTTAATTTTAGCTACTATTCACTTGTAAATTACTGTTTATGGGATGATAAATGCATGCACTTTTATTTGATGATAGTTTTTCTAGTATTCTTTTGCAAGATTTTAAATTAAATGCGTGCTGGATATTGGCAATTTTCTGATTTATTTCTTCTTCTTCCTTTTTTTCCTGTTGAGAGAAAAAACCCTTTTTTTTCCTGGTGAAAGGTGTCTATAATGGGGAAAGGTCTTGATAGACTATGTGATGCTTATGATGATTGTAGAATTAAAATTTGTACCTGGTGATTCTGTTACTTTTCTGAGATTTATACTGCTGCATGATTTGGTTGATCAATCACATCTCATATCTATGATTTGACACTTTGACTTTCCGTGCAAAGGGAAAGGAACTCAGCTGCTCTAGATGTACATTAACAAATACTGGGGAAATTTTCTTTGATTTTCCATTCTATTGGTGCAGATGTAAACTATTTAGATATTATGAGAATAAATTCAATGAAAAAAAAGGTGTTCCAATAGGTGAATGAAAAGATTTCTGTTACTCATTTGAGTGAATGAAGTTGTAAATGACAAATGATTTAACAAATGCAGATGCTCAAGCTAGATGAGCAACAATTTCTTGGTCAAGCATCTTGTGTTTTGTCTGAGGTATGTCATGAAGACCATTTTACTTTAGATTGTAATTTCCTGTAGAATTACCAAAATGACAATATCAGAACCTTCAAGCTGTTTTACTGAAATATGAAAATCCATTTGTTTGTAATAGAGAGACCTTTACATTCCATGATGAAAAGTGACTTCCTATGTTATCTTTCGTAGATCTTGATGGAATATAATGGAACAAAAAATGACAAAAAATAATTGAGGAAATTTATATTATTTTCTGTTATGCTTGATAACAATCGTACCTGATATTTATGAGACTTTTAGTTCTTAGTGACCAGGATTAATGTGAAAAAATTTTCTCCTTCACTGAAATTTGAATACGGACATGTTAATGACCTACAGTGTTGTTTCTGTCCATAAAGATTGTGACCAAGCCAAATAGGTCACTGACTTTAGATCTTGTACATAAAGATGATTCTACAATGCCAAGCCATCCCCGACTTGGACAACTAATTGTGCACGCTGAGGAATTCATTAGCTCAAAGACCACAACAGAGATGATATTAAGGTGTTTGGATTTGGAACACAAGGATCTGTTCTCAAGAATTGTATGAGTTGTTTTTAAAATTTTTTTTTTCTCTTGCTTTTGACAGATATTTATGATAAACATAAATGATTATGTAATTTATATTTTGTATGCAGAACCCTTTCCTGGTGATCTCAAAAACTGTTGAAACTGGGAAGCCCATTCCTGTATGTAAAACAGAAGTCCTAAAGAATGATTACAGCCCATTATGGAAACCAGTCTTTCTGAATATTCAACAAGTTGGAAGCAAGGTAAAAGCAACATTGTATTTGGGTTCAGAATCTTCATCAGTAGGTACAAATCTAGCATGCTAGCTATTAAGGCATAACTTATTTGGAAGAAAAAAAAAGGAAATAGACAAAGGGAAACAGGAAAAAAATTAAGAATACATTCAAAGAAGTTTGGTTAACTATTTGAGTCTGGTGACCAATATGTCTCACAGTAGAACCTTTCTAATATATCCAGAGATGAAGCCTTCAAATTTACTAGCCAAACAGTATTGGTCCTTGCCTTTCTATCAGCAATCTCTTTCTTCATCAATATCTCTCAACTAAAATGACATTTGGAGCCCCAAATAGCAAGCAAATTTACATGTTCAGATTTTATTTAATGATATTTTGTGGTTCTTAGTTTTTGTTTCCAATCTAACCTGCAGGATAGTCCACTGGTTATAGAGTGCCTTAACTACAATAGCAGTGGCAAGCATGACTTGATTGGGTAAGAAAGCTTCTTTTCCTCTCCTGAACTCTTTATATCTTGCTATTGATGGTGATTGTTTTTTGTTAATTTTCAGAGAAGTTCGAAAATCCCTAGCAGAATTGGAAAAGCTTCATTCCACTGGGGCAGGAGAAAATCTATTTTCACCTACAGCTGTTGGGCATAATCACAACAAGGTTTGATTATGTAAAACAAATTAATTTCATTTCTGAACCATTCTGTCTTTAGCTAAAAGTTCTCAAGCATGCAGGTATTAAAAAGCCAGCTATTTGTGGATAAATTTTCTGAAAGCGCACAATATACTCTTCTTGATTACTTGAAAGGAGGATGTGAACTAAGCTTCATGGTGGCTATTGATTTCACTGGTACTTCTCTTTCCCCTTTTTTTTTTTCTCCTGCAGATTAAATTATTTTTCTCTTAGAAACTCCGAACTACATTGGAAACAAATTTATTTATTTATTTATTTTTTTTGTTTCACAATTGATCAATCATGCAGAGTAGTTGTTCTTCTGTTCACTTTATACTCGTGAACATCGTTTTGGTTTCCCCCACTTTCTTCATATTCCCGCTTCTTGATTTGCATAATTAAACTACATAATGATATGTTTGTGATGTTAATCATCTGTATAGATTGTCATTATTCACAAGAACTTGTTAAAATGCACCACTTCAACCATAGAATTCTCGGGACATATCTTTTAATTTGTCCTATTATGTCTTTACTTTCAGCTTCAAATGGAAATCCACGTCTCCCTGATTCTCTGCATTATCTTGATCCTTCTGGAAGGCCAAATGCATACCAACAAGTAAGTAATTTTGTCTTCCAGTTTATTCGCTATTATTGATGGGTGACCATTATACTTTCGTGCTTGATGCAAAATTTAGCAGCATAATACACACAAACAAGAATTAACACATGTACAGGGAGAAAATTGAACGATAAACTTTTACATGGTTTAGTGATGTGCCTGAGCCCAAAAATGTGACTTGCATTTTTTCTTTAATATGGAAAATTACAACAGCCCTACCTCGTGTAGGGTTTTCCTGTATAAGTTTTGGTAAGTGTGTTAAATTTATGAAGGTTGATAACACCCAGCATTTAGAAAGTTTTGTAATACTCTAGCTGTACTGCATACAAAATATTGGTTACAATATCAAGCAAAAAGGTAAAGCAAGCATAGTGTCCGGGTTTAGCTTGAATGTACTTGAGAAATTAAAGGCATAACAGAACACAAATTTATCAGAAAATTTGTGCAAGATCAGATGCATAATAGAACACAGATGTATCAAAATAAGGAAAATGAAATTATTTAATTGGTAATAATATCAAGCAAAAAGGTAAAGCAAGAGTGTCTGTGTTTAGCTTGAATACACGAGAAATTAAAGTAAAGGCATAATAGAACACAACTTTATCAGAAAATTTGTGCAAGATCAGATGCATAATGGAACACAGATGTATCAGAAAATTTCTGCAAGGTCAGCTAAAATTACAACTAAGGGATTTCCCTTGTATAGAAATGTAGGGGAAGCCTAAAATTACAAATACCTTCACATTCTTCATAATTTGGCCCTCCAGCTGAAAGACCCACTTGTCTGGAGCTTTTGTACAATATCATCTCTCCAGATACCCAACATGGCCAATGTTATATTTCAGGCAATCTTAGAAGTTGGAGAAGTGTTGCAGTTTTATGATACAGATAAGCGCTTTCCTGCATGGGGATTTGGTGCACGGCCAATTGATGGTCCAGTTTCTCATTGTTTTAACCTGAGTGGAAGCACTAGTCACTGTGAGGTGAAATAC
>CAOJBK010588288.1:0-11022 GCA_948294925.1 Codiaeum variegatum | reverse complement strand
AAAAAAAAAAAAGTTTATAGGTGTGGGGTTGTTTGAGTATTGTTTTTAACAATGAGTTTCATGTCCTTATTTTATCTTCTTATATGTATTGGTCACCATGAGGAAAAGCCTGGCTTCACTCAGTAGTTGGCTTCTAATTATCTCTCATTTAGTATTTCCAAAGGCTACTTTATTTTTTGGATTGCTTCAAATGCAAAACTATTTCAACTTATAATTATTTGTTAGGTTGTGTGCATTATGTATTTTATCAATCACAACACAAAATAATTCTCGCAGGTTTTCATAGGAGCAATCATTTATACCTTACAATTGAAATATTTATTTCAATCTTTCTTTATCAGGTCTTAGTGCCAATTGCAAGGAATATACATAAAATGATGAGTTCAATTTAAAAAAATAAATAAATGGAAAAATTGAAAATTTTAAGATAAAAGTAGAAATGACAGAAAATTAAATCATTAAAACAATAAAAGGAATATATATATAATTGGAATTTCTTTATATTTGGCAAAAAAAAATGGAATTTCTTTATACTAAGTTAATATATAATATATAATAAAATACCTTCGACAGAAAAAGAAAAAGAAAAATATAATAAAACACCTTATTCAGATTGTCTCTTCTTGGCAAACTCACAGTTGGGTCAATCCTCATTCATCATCTTTTTGCTTATAAATTTCACATGGGAAGTGAGTGAATGGATTCTTCGCTTTCAAGATAATTTTAATAATAACCAATAGAAAAAATTAAAAGAAAATATTTTTTAAAAATGTGGCAAATAATTAATTCTAATTATTAAGTACAATAAAGATAGGTTAACGTCTAATTAAATCAAGAGATTATGATAGAAAAAGAAATGCCATCAGAAATTAGCACAAATATTTAATTGGTTATATCTGGGTCCTGCCTATTGTTATTGTGTCCATGATTGGTACTTCCGTTCATGTTGTCCTATTATTCTACCTTAGACACCAATGACAATATCCAAGTTGAACATAATTTAGCAATTTGTATAATACCAAACAATAATTCAGCAATTGAATATTTCATTGACACGAAATTAAGATTTTTGTAAGGAGACTTTTCTCCATCAAACGAATGATTTTTATTCTTTGATAAAAAATTTAAAAAAAAAAACCGACAATTTATTGCATTTGTAAGCAACCATTCAATTTTAGATTAGAGTCAAATGAAGATTGAGTATAAATAAGTACTTTTAAATTAATAATAGTCATTGAATGGACTACATTTTCTTGTTTACAGACTTAATTTAACAAAATTATATTTAAAGAAGAAGAAGAAATTGGAAGAGGCAAACGAGAGATGAAACGATGAGGCTTTTCTCATTTGGAATACTTTTCCATGCCTCAACACCCAATAACTGTTTTTCATAAACGACGCCACTTCTTCCATTTCTCCTTCCTCTGCTTCTTTCTTTCCAAAACCAGCTCCACTGCTCTTCAGATCCTGACTTGGGCGCATATAACGTGTAAAGATGCTAATGGCTACTCTTTTAATAAGTATAACTTGTCTTTACCGTACCAGATTTCTCTCTACAAACCCACCTATCAACTCTTCATTACTGATTGATATCTATTGATGATGCCATGACACCTTAGTCGTCTTCCTAATGAAACCCTAATCTTCATGTCCATACTTTGCTCTCATTGTATTTGAGTCTGCTTTTCTTGCATTGTGCAAGTTTCAATCATCTATTTGCTTTTCTCATTTTCTTAGTATGGATCAGATAACCAAAGATATCCACCATGTTTCTTTGACAAGAGAAACAAAGGGAATCGACTTAGGATATGATGACACTGTTGTTGATAAGGGTGATTTTACCTATGAATGGTGTATGATTGGGCGATTTATTGGTAATAGAACCATCAATACAACTACAATGCAACATACTTTGGCTTCAGTGTGGTAGCCTATTAAAGGCATGGCATTTGAAATTAAACATGCATCCCTATTATGTTATCACTTTTTTCACAAGACGGACATCAACTATGTGTTGAAGAATGGTCCGTGGAAGTTTAATGGATCTCTCCTTATGCTTTCTAGATATTATGGTGACATTTCGCCTAAGTTAATTGAGCTGAACACAGTACCTTTTTGGATACAAGTTGAAAATGTACCACCAAGAGGCATTTCAGAGTCGATTTCTACCCTGATTGGCAATTCAATTGGAACTTTTACGGAGTGTGATACTAAGGTTGCCCAAATGAGGAGAATTATGCGTATCCGTGCCTCTGTTGATGTCACTATCTCGTTACTGCAAGGTATGAATCTTAAGGAGGGGGTGCGACTTTGTAGGTTAAGTTTAGATATGAAAAGCTTCCAAGTTTCTGCTTTGGTTGCAGTTTGATTGGCCACAGAGAATTAAAGTGTAAGTTTCTGGTTGAGAACCTGAATATAGCTGAACAACCAAGACTCTATGATGTGTCTTTAAAGGATGATTCTAATAGAACTAGGAGGCATGAGTTTTGAAATGGTGAACAGTGGTTTAAAGCTCCAGATGGATTTATGATGAATCCTCAAATGCTAGTTCATGATGAGAATTAAGCTTATAATACAGATGAGCAGCTTCGACAAAGAGAAAGAAGAATCAAATTGAGAAGTTACAAGGCGATGGGGGTACTTAGAGAACATGGGGTAATGGCCTTGAGGAATTAATCTTAAATTATTTTAATGATATTTACTCTTCCTCTTCTACAAGTGATGCTTTGGGCCTTTTTCTCAAGTGAAGTATGTGATTAATGATGCTCAAAACTCATTATTGGATAACCCATTTTCAGTGCAAGATGTTAAAGAAACAATTTTTGCTATGCATCCCGACAAAGGGTCGGGGAGAGATGGCTTTAATATGGGCTTCTTTCAATGGTATTGGAGTATTATTGGGGAGGATATTACATAGGATTGTTTATCTTATGCTTGCAACATCCATCTTCCAACGAGTTTGAATAACATACTGATTATTCTCATTCCAAAAAAGTTTGACCCAAAGTCTATCCGTGACCTAAGGCCAATCTCACTTTGCAATGTTCTTTACAAGATCGTATCGAAGATGATTGCTAATAGATTCGGGTTAGTGTTGCCTTCTGCTATCTCTGATACTCAAAGTGCTTTCTTGAAAGGGAGAGTTGTTACTAATAATGTAATGATAGCATTTGAAGTGGTCCATTATTTGAAATGTAAGACTCAAGGTCATAAAGGTTGGGTTGCTTTGGAACTCGATATGAGCAAATCATATGATAGGGTTGAGTGGAATTTTCTTTATGGTATGATGTGGTTCTCTCAAACTTGGATTTCGCTAATTCGAATGTGTGTGGAGTCTATTTGATATGCTCCTTTGTGCAAAGTTCAAGAGATTGGGCAGATTATTCCTTCAAGAGGGATGCGTCAAGGTTATCCACTCTCTCCATACCTGTTTTTGATCTATGCATAAGGGTTGTCTTGCTTGTTAAAATCCAAAGAAAGTCAGAATCTCATTCACGGCTACAAAATAGCTCGGATTTCTCCCTCTATATCTCATATCTTCTTCACGGATGACTCATACTTTTTTTTCAAGCTAATGTTTCTAATTGTTCTCACATATTTGATTGCCTTAATATCTATTCAGATTGCTCTAGTCAGGAGGTGAATGTGCAAAAATTGTCTCTCTATTTCATCCCGAATACTGATGCAACCTTGAGAACTATTATCAACTCTCTTTTTTTCAAATACCAATTACAGGTTTGCTAAGTGCATACCTAAGACTTCCAGCCACTGTTGGCCAAAATAAATCAAAGGTATTTTGATTTGTTTACAATGAAGTCTGTAATCGAGTAGGTAGCCGAAATAACATGTTCTCGTCTCACTCATGTAAGGAAGTTTTAATTAAAAAAGTACTTCAAGTGCTTTATACTTATGTTATGGTTGTATTCTTATTGCTTAAACATTTATGTTCAGCTATAGAGGAGGTAATTAGCAGCTTTTAGTGGCAACAAAATTTGGGTAGTTCATATGGTATTCATTGGATGAGCTATGACAAATTAAGCTTTCATAAGTTAGATGGTTTTGGAAATTTTCATAAATTCAATGTGCCCATGCTTGCTAAAAAAAGGTACCCACATATGTTCATCCACATGTGTTTGTTAGCGTGCACGTGGTATGTAAAGTGTATAGAGTCGCCACCTAATCTTTAAGAAAATAGGTTTTTCTATGGTGATTAAGAAACCATTTGAATTAACTCCATTTTAGAAAAAATGTATCTAATCCAATTGAAAAGGTTATTCTTTGTTTAAACCAAAGGGGGTTTGAGGATTCATGATCTAATAAAATAATTTTTATGAAAAATAGTTTTTATCATTTTTACATAACAAATTTTGGCTTAAAAGGGATGATTTTAGTTAAAATCAATTTTCGTATATACATGAACAATCTATCATGGTGCATGAACATGATAAGCATGCCAGAATGATGCATGGATAGAAATATAATGCATACAACAATCGCATGAAGCAGTAAAACAAAATTTGACCAGGAGTCTTTTCTCTAGCCTACTTTAGGTTATAGGGAAGGAAAAACACCCCAAAGAAAACAATAAATTATAGAGGCAAAACTATGGAAATCAGGGGATCTCCCCTCTAGCCTTATGATCAGGGAGGAGTACACATTCCCCAAATAGCATCCATACATAATAATAATATAACAAACTATAACAGTAATAATAAATAATCACAATGATTCAAATAATAAAAGTAACACAACAAAATACAGTAAACAAATAAAAGAAAATTAAAGGTTTGGAGTTGAAGCCGTGAGAAGGCTTGTCGGTGTATCCCTTTAAATGGGAATCAAACCCCATGTTGTTCTCCCTTCTCATGAAGGGTTGGGGCTGTTCTGATAACAGTGGGTGGTTTGATGTTAAGTAGCTAACTGGTTTTAGATTTATAAAATAGATAATCATTAGTCTATTAATCAATTCTGATCTTTGATTAATGAAAAATGTTTTTTGAATGAGTCACCTAAGTTTATTTTAGGGCTTGATTGATTTTAATTTATGAAAACTTGTTTTCCATAAACATGCCTTAATTTAGATTTAAAGGGATTTAGTTTGAATTATTTCAGAAAAATAATTATTTGATAAATAAAATGCCTTATTAGTTTCAGGGCTTAATTCAAAACCAACAGGAATTAGAACATACTATACCATATTTACCTTTGGCTTGTGGGATTTGAGAACTAGAGGGTTGGAGGGCTTGATGAAACTGGAATGGGTCTCCGTTGTGCTCGGAGAGTATTGGTGTCTGCCTGTCTGAACTGGGACTAAAGGAACAGTATTATTGAATTGATTTAAACTGGAGTGTTTCTTGTTAGATTCTGATTATTTCATTTGATTGGGTGAGAGTTTTAATGTTTAGGAGGCATTTAGGAGTGTCAGGAGGCTAGAAAACAGGTCTGAGTGTGTTTGGAAAACTCTGTCCCAAAACAGTTCTAAAAGTTTGAATTTATAGGGAGTCATGCCAGAAGCCCTAAGAATCAAAACGTGTGTGTTTAGGGTTAAACGCATGCATTTGGGGTTAAAATCATGCGCTTAGGCCCTTATGCATGCGGTTAAACCCTTAAGCATGTGTCTAGGCCCTTACACATTCGTTTGGGCCAGCTGGTTTGGCCCGGTTTGATCCAATTTTGATATTTTTGTATTTTGGGCCCATTTGAAATCTGATTTGAGAACGGTTTGAACCGTTGAACTCGTATCGATGAGTTCAATCTAATGGTGTAAAAATTAGAGCATGTTACTTACAAAATTTTTCGTATAAAATTAGGGATTTAATAATGATGATTTATAGAGGAGCAAAATTAAGGGTTCACAGCTGCCCTCTCATCTGAATTAGATTCGAGCATAAGGTGATTCTAATGATAGTGAACCAATAGGTGCCAAGTCAGATTCTAGGCTTGTTATGATGTCATATCAGTTTATAGGCTTGTGACAATACTATGTCATCTTCTAGGCTTGTGGTTGCACCATGTCAGATTTTAGGCTTATCACTATGTCAGATTATGAGCTTTTAGGATTTAATAATGATGATTTATAGAGGAGCAAAATTAAGGGTTCACAGCTGCCCCCTCATCTGAATTAGATTCGAACATAAGGTAATTCTGATGATAGTGAACCTATAGGTGCCAAGTCATATTCTAGGCTTGTTATGATGTCATATCATTTTATGGGCTTGTGATAATACTATGTCATCTTCTAGGCTTATGGTTGCGCCATGTCGGATTTTGGGTTTATCGCTATGCCAGATTCTGAGCTTTTGAAAGGTAGTTATTGTACCTTTGCATTATGGGTGAAGACTCTTTTGAGAGGATGCCCCCAGATACGTGTTGGATGATGCCAATAATTGGAGGGAGATGCATGCAGAGTATGGCCCATTGCGGGTCTTTATTTTGTAAAAGCTTTTGCAAAACTTTGCCAAGTGTATGAAATTTCAACTTTTCCTAAATTTTGTTGCACTTTTTCATGAAATTTTATTTTTGAGAAAATAGTATTTTTTTTATGAGTTTCCCCCACAAATGGTGCCATACTTCAACTACGTGATGCATGGGTGATGCAAGAACCTAAATAAGGTTGAGAGAATCAACCTCGGGAAATAGAGGGTTTTGATGGTACTTCAGGTTGTGAAGGTTGATTGGGTACTTTTGAGTGACTCAGACTCAGTGGAACATGTGTTTAAGCTTATTTTCTGATTTTGATGGATTTGTTATTTTAGAGCCTGAGGTTGGGAGGACTTAGTCAGTTTATTGCTTTAGCGAGAAGGCTATTTAGGTTTAAATGACTCGGAAGGAGATATGATGAACCTATCTAACATGGCCATGAGATTCAAGGGTTTAGATAAATGTTGTTTGTTTGGGCGATTGGTGGAGGATCTATGCTTTTGCCTTTTTTATTCAGATGGTTAAGGAGATGAATGAATGGATTGAGTGATACCCTAGATGGGTGAAGGAAAGTTTATGGTTGAGTTGGTTACTCGGGCCAAGATGCCGCTTAATTTTTATAGTGGTTGTTGCTCCACTGGGGATTTGTGATCGTCTTTGAATTAGCTGACTCTACTTAGGGAAATAGTCACTGGCTGATTCCTTTGGTTGTATCTGATTCTCACTAAGGAGATGAGGAATCCATTGGGGAAATGTTATTGCTTGAGAGATTTTCTGAGGATGAGACCAGTTCCTTTAGGGGATTGTTACATCTGAGATATGTTTGAAAGGTAAATGACTTGCCAGTTTTTATCTTAGGAGGTCTACTGGGGATATCTCTTTTGAAAGAGGATGAATGATGTGTTTGATTTTTCAATGTTCCCTTTTTTGTATTCCAAAAGGTGAATAAGAGTTCAATAAAATGCATTATTTTTATTAAAAGCTCTAATTTTTGCCTAAACCGCCATTTCAGATTTTCAACTTAGTGAGATGCCTTAATTATTACCTAGACCGCCTTTTTGGTTTTTGGTCTAGCAGGTTCTACTCTAATTTTTGCCTAAGCCACCCACTTGGGTTTTTAGCTTACGGGTTTCATTCTTTTTTCGATTTTCTCTCTGTCATTCATTTATTTTTGCATGCTTGTCAAATAGCCTAAATGAGATGAAGTGCGAAAGACATTGATTTTTATTATATGCTTTAGACCATACCTAATGAGGGTTTCCTGCGTATGTCCTTACATTGATTTTGAAAACTTGAATTCAGAATACAATTTTTAATTTTGGAGAATAAGGTCCACATAGTTCTTGTTACATAAATGATGATGATGATGCAATGCTCAAACAGTGTATCGCTTGAGCTGATCAAGTCTGGTTGGATGATTGAACTCGTTGTCATAGATGTACATCAGGATGACATCTCTGTCAGTCATGAACTTCTTGATGATGAATGGACCACTTGATGAAGTTTTGAATTTTCCTTTTAGATCTGATGTTGGTTGTCTGAATTTTCTGAGGATCAGGTCACCTTTGTCTAGGCTTCTGTCTCTTGACCCTTTTGTTGATGTGCCTTAAAAGCTTGAGTTGGTAGTTCTGAGATCGGTGAAGGGCTTCCATGAAGGGGTTGAGTTGGTATATGTAGGCATGTTGTAGTTAGTTTCATTGATTTGGACTTCTTAGAGGATTCGAGCAAATTGATCTTCCAATAAAATGATTGTTTCCATTTCAGTGAGTAGGATGTTGTCTTGATGGCTGATTTGAATGAGGTTATGTACCCAAGGAGGCATTTGGCAAGTGGAGATGCCAACCTTTGTGATCATTCATTTTTTTTAGGTTGAGAGCCTTATTGATAACTCTATTGATTTGTGGTCTATAAGGGGAAGACATGTGGTGTTGAAGGTGGAAACCTCTTTTAGAGGCGAGGGCCATTGTCTTTGATAGCTTTAGAAGGGATACCATACTTTGTGATGATGTTTATCTTAATGACTTATTCATCCTTTTCTGAATTACGAACTTTGGGAAGGTGCATCTTTAATCCACTTCATCAAGTAGTTGATGGTAGCCAGGATGTGAGGTTAATTAGCTTGATGAAACCATGTAATGGTTGTTGTTTGGAAACCTCCTCTTTGATTAGGAGTGATCATTCATCTTTCGTGCACCTGAGTTTTAGTTTAACAGGCTTACAATTAGGATAAGTTGGGATCTTGAGGGTGGTGATGCTTGGATCGAGACTGGGCTTCCTGGTGAAGTAACCTTTGAACTCTTTGATGCTTGTCTATGTACTAGACCTGTTTGAGCACGCAGATGCAATGAATGATTTTTTGAAATGTTAAAGGGGTTCTTTAACAACATCAGTTATTTGATTTCATTTTTTTTTATTCTCTTTTTTTTTATTGATTAAACTTAGATTCACTAGTTGGAACACTAAAAGAGAATAAAGAAATAGGACTATAAAAACTTGTTCATTTTATTCAGCCTTAAAAGGGACAAGTCTCGGTTTGATAATGGGGATTGGGTTTCATAGAGGACCCAAAGGTTTTCAGACTTAGACAATTCAGACTTAGTTGACTCTAGCTTAGGAAGACTTGTTTGACTCAGCTTCTATTTCAGAATCTAGCAGGACTAGACTTAATTTAAGGGATCAGTTGTTTAGCTTCTCAGTTGTGGAAGGCTTAATATGTAATTTCACTAGAGAGTTCATCTTCTTCATACTCTTCAAAATAGGTTGATTGGCAATCTTTAGATAATTTCTCGTCATTAGAAGAGGCTTTAAGTATGGAAGATACTTGGGACCCAGCATTAATTATGTCTTCAATGCGAGAGGCAATGTCAATGAGTGCTTTGAAATTTGGCAGGTATTGTGTGATCAGTCTATCTCGATACACAAGGAGCAAAATTTTCACAATCAAGTCGATTTATTTAGATTCTATTATTCTGTTTACCATTTTTGAAGCTTTCTTCCTCCACCTCGTAAAGAATGAGAAAAAGGTTTCTTAAGGATTCTATTTAGTAGTCTCTAGATTTCTCCTTATAACATCAATTTCTTTATTATATGAATTTTTTGTACAAAGGAATTATATATGGATTCCCATGCCAGTTTCTTGGAATCATCTAGTTATGCAAACCAGTTTAGAGTTATACCAGTAAATGACTGATGAAAAAGTTGAGCAAGGAGCTTACCTTCAATGCCAAAAGGGCGAAGTGCACCATCATAGATTTTGAGATGTTTGGGGTAGGTTGTGCCATCAAACTTGTCAAATACAGGAATTCTAAACTTAGGAGGAAGCCTTGCATAGGGGAATGGACTGAAAGACTTGACATCAATCCCATTTTCCATCTTCTTGATAGCGTCGACGGTTTCCTACATTTCCTCATACTTCTCCATTATATTTTTCTACAAAGGATGAACTTAGGCCCTCTTTTGGAAAGGATCCATAAGAGAGGTTGTTGGAGCGATGCCGCCATGGTCAGCTTGTGTGTGGATGGCAATTCCATGGTTAGTTTAGGGAGGCAGAATAACCATGCCTTTATTGACTAGCTCTTTTCCAGAACTGGATGATGTAGATGCATGTTGGGTTGGTTGAATGCCAACATAAGCCATTATAGATTGGAATTTTCCCATGATGGATTGTTCTTGGGCTTGGAGCATAGAGTTCAAGGTTTTCTCTTGCTTTTTGAGAGTTTCATCTTGCTTTTACATGAAGTCAGCTAGCATGGTAGCAAGGTCGACAGGTGGCGCAGTGGCATCAACAGTAGTAGGGTTAGGAGAATTTTTGTTTTTAGACATGGTTACCTTTAGGGTAGATAAAAGAAAAGTGGGGTTTTGGCAATTTGTCACAGCCATAACAGTCTTGGTTAAAAGACACGACTAAGGGTAATGTATGCATGAATGAAAAAAGTTTCATGATAACAGATAATTAGAGTCTTAAGGTACATGGGACCTAAGGTCAACTCTAATCATTATATGAGAGCTTGGTGGTTTTAAGATTCCCCAGCAACTAGAGGCACGATATACCTAACCACATATGAACCAAGGAGATTTGTGTGGGTCCAGCGACTACATGCAACCTCATTATCCCAACCGAAAGGATCATAGGGTACGCCTTGGAGTTGGATGATTTCACTGTCGGCAAAGCAGTTCCAAGGAGGGAAGCTCACTCGATGTTACTCTCTATTCGAGTTTTCCTAAGATAAGGGAGCATGTGAAGTGATACAAGAAACCTACTTTCATATAAGTTTAAGCCAATAGATTATTTTTCTAAAAATAATCTGCTTAGTTGTTGTCAGTTTTCCAAACCTCCTCAATGGAGTTGCCAGTTGTGAGGTCTCGTCCGAGTAGCCCGCGAGATCTTCCAGCACGCCTCTGAGGCTATGGCTCAAAAGAAACCAACTACTGGAAGCCGGATTATGCATGGCATCGCAGATTGTGGACGATGCCCACATATGTGTCCGTTGGTGTGCACGTGGTGTGTAAATTGTACAAAGTTACCACCTAATCTTTAAGAAAATAGGTTTTTCCATGGTGATTAAGAAACCATTTGAATTAACTCCATTTTAAAAAAAAAAA
>CAOJBK010588170.1:0-12027 GCA_948294925.1 Codiaeum variegatum | reverse complement strand
GTTTTGATGAGCAAGAGTTGCTCGCAAGTATCAAATCGCAACATAGGTAGTGCGTATCTTGAGGGGATTGATTAATAAGAGTTATTCACTTGTAAGATTTCAATCGACCCACTAGAGATTCACCCTAATGGATTTTTCATTTCCTATTTTGGAAGTGGACGATTCGCCAAGTTAGTTGGAGTACCATTTTGATTAAAGACCAAATCAATATGGTGATTACATTATAACTTATATTAATACAATATTATTATTTTCTATTGTAATTCTGATAATATGAGTCAGTCATGTCCAATTATGAGCATTTTGAGTGAAAATAAGCTAGTGGAGCCTAATTATGTGGATAGGTTACAAAACCTAAAACTTGTCCTCTCGTATGAGAAGATTGTGTATATGATCGATCAATCAGTTCCTGCTCCATTGCCTCCAGAGGCTACGGATGAGGATCGGACTACTTTGAAAAGTGGCAAGATGATCACCTTTCAGTAAGGTGTATTGTGTTTGCATCCATGACCAAAGAGTTGCATAAGCAACATGAGCACATAACTGAGGCCTCGGATATACTTGCTCATCTTAAAGAACTTTATGATGAGCAAAGTAGGTCCATTAGATATGAGATATCTATGGAATTGTTCCAGGCCAAGATGCATGAGGGAGAGGAGGTCGGGCCACGTGCAAAAAATGATTCGTTTCATTGAGCAATTAGAGAATCTTGATTTCACCATGGATGCCGACCTCCAGACGGATTTGATCCTTCAATCTCTTCCTCCTTCATTCAATAACTTCATTATGAATTTTCATATGAATAAAATTAAATGTTCACTTACTGAATTGCACAGTAAGTTTGTCTCCAACTAAAAGGACATGGATGGGGGTAAAGGGAAAGGAGTCGGTCTTGTTGCATCATTTTCTTCTAGTGGGACTAAGAAGAAGAAGAGAAACAAGAACAAGGCTGCCAATATTAAACCCACGGGCAGTGTTACCAAGGATAAGTCCATTAGAAAAGCTTTTGAAGGCAAAGGAAAGTGTTTCCAATACAATAAGACCTGACATTGAAAGAGAAATTACCCAAGGTTTTTGGAGTCCCTTAAGGGTATGAAGAAAAAGAGCAAGGAAAACAGTAAGCCTTTCAAAGCATCTATTAATTGTTCTATTTGTAGTTTTAACGTTTCATGTAGTTCATTAGTTTCTTGGATACTTGATAGTGGTGTAAGTTCTCATATTCTTACTTTTATGCAAGTAATGACAAGTAAAAAGAGCTTGGATAAAGGTGAAGTGGTCTTAAAGCTAGGAAATGGTGCAAGTGTTGCGGCTAAAGCTATAGGAACTACTTCCATTGATCTTGTTAATCATATTTTGTTATTGAGAGACATCTTGTATATTCATAATGCTTTTATGAACATTATTTCTGTAACTGATTTAACTAACATTGATTATGAACTTATGTTTAGGAAATATATTTATGAAATCTATTCTGAAAATAGAATTATTGGCACGAGATATGTGTTGGGTGGTCTTTATTATCTAGAAAATGGAAAGAACAAAATTTATACAAGCACAACTCATATTAATGCTATGATTAAATCTAACTCTAATTCAAAATTAATTTGGCATCTTAGACTTGGACATATATATGAGGAGAGGATTCTAAAGTTGAAGAAAATGGGGATCCTAAACCATATGGGAAGTAAACCTACGCTAACTTGTGAATCTTGCATCTAAGGAAAGATGAATAGGTCTATCTTTGTGGGACAAAGGGAAAGAGCCAAAGAAATTTTGAAAATCATACATAGTGATGTATGTTGACCATTTCCTCAAATGGCTAGAGGATGATATTTATATTTCATCACATTCATTGATGACCTTTCGAGGTTAGGGTATGTGTATTTGATGAAATATAAACATGAAACATTTAAAAAGTTCAAAGAATTCATGCAAGAAGTTGAGAAACAAAACGAAAAGATTTTTAAGACTCTTCGATCCAATCGAGGAGGCAAGTACTTAAGTATGGAGTTTAATAACTTCTTAAAGGAACATGGCATAATATTGTAGTTGACTCCTCCTGGTACGCCACAGTTAAATGGTGTTTCCGAAAGGAGAAATCGTACCCTATAGGATATGGTGAGATTTATGATGAGCTATATCGATCTCTCTATCTCCTAATAGGGATATGCACTTGAGATAACTTCTTACATCTTAATAGAGTCCCTTCCAAATCTGTTCCCACCATGCCATATGAGATATAGTATAGTAGAAAGCCAAGTCTTAAGCACATTAAGATTTACGGGTGTTTGGCACACATTAAAAGGTTTGTTTGGTATCCTAAAGGTAGTTTAGGATACTATTTTTATCTTCTCATCGAAGCAAATAATTATTGTTAGCCAGGATGTCATATTTCTTGAGAATGAGTTTCTTCATGAAGGTGGCAAAGGAAGTGAGATAATCTTGGATGAAGTTTCAACCAAAAAAATCCAAAAAAAATAATCAAATGAAAATTGATCAACCCCATGAGCTTAATCTGATTGATAATATATTCACACAAACACCTCGAAGATCTAGTAGAGTATTTCATCCTCCAAAGAGACACGGACTTCTTCATAGGAATGTACAAGGGTTGTTCATTCATGAAGAAGTTGATCAAGCTATTGATCCTACTACTTATGAGAAAGCTATATCAGATATAAATTCTTCAAAATGGCTAAAAAATATGAAAGTTGAAATGGATTCCATGTATGCTAACCAAGTTTGGGAACTTGTGGATCCACCTGAAGGTATTGTACCCATAGGGAACAAATGGGTCTTCAAGCGAAAGATCGGTGCAAATGGAAGCACAAAAATGTTTAAAGCAAGGCTTATAGTGGAAGGGTTTCTTTAGAGAGAAGGGGCTGACTATGAGGGATCCTTTTCTCCAGTAGCCATGCTTAAATCCATTAGAATTTTATTAGCCATAGCAGCGTACTGTGATTAAGAGGTTTGAATGGATGTCAACCCCACTCTCTTAAATGGAAACATTGAGGAAAACATTTTCATGGAATAACCTAAAGGTTTTGAATCTAAGGATCATTCCAAAGTGTGTAAGCTTAAGAGATTCATTTATGGTTTTAAGCAAGCTTTGAGGAGTTGGAATCATCATTTTGATGAGGCAATAAAATTGTTTGATTTCATAAAAAATGAAGAAGAACCATATGTGTACAAGAAGGTTAACGGGAGCACACTTATGTTTCTTGTACTTTATATGGATGATATATTGCTGATCGTTAATAACATTGGAATTCTCACAAGTGTGAAACTATGGCTATCCTTAAACTTCTCCATGAAAGACTTAAGAGAAGCCACTTATGTTATTGGTATTTGTATCTTTAGAGATATATTGAAGAGAATGTTACGAATTTCCCAAATTCAGAACTTGGAAAAGGTGTTGAAGAAATTCAACATGCTAGATTCCAAGAAAGGATTTTTACCCAGACAGTACGGTATCCACCTTTCTAAGTCAATGTCCCCAAAGACACTTGAAGACAGGGAAAACATGGATAAAGTTCCATATGCTTTAGCAATTAGAAGCTTAATGAATGTTATGCTGCCAGATAACGCTTATGCTATTAGTGTGACTAGCAGGTTTCAATCCAATTCAAGATTAGATCACTTAACTGTGGTCAAAGCTATCATAAAGTACTTGAGAAGGACTAAAAATTTAGTTTTGACTTAGGGAGAAGGTGACTTGAGGATAGATGATTTTACAGATTCTAACTTCCAGTCGAAGGTTGATGGTAGAAAGTTTATCTCAGGATTTATCTTCACCTGTAATGGAGGAGTAGTTTGCCAAAAGAGTTCCAAGCAATCAATAACTACAAACTATACTACAAAAGCCGACTATGTTGCTACCTCGAATACTACAAAGGAAGCTATTTAGATTTGGAAGTTCATAACAAAACTAGATGTAGTTCCTTCCATTCAGTCAATGATCTCTCTCTTCTACGACAATAATGGAGCCATTGCTCAGGCAAAGGAACCTAGGTCTCACCAGAAATCCAAATATATAGAAAGGTGCTATAATATTATAAAAAAGATCATTAGAAGAAGTGATGTAGCCGTGCAAAAAATAGTGTCGACTGAAAACACAGTAGATCCCTTTACTAAGGCTATAAGTCAACAGTAGTTAGATTTTCATCTTGAGAAGATGGGTCTTAGATACTATGTCAATTGGCTAGTGGGAGATTGTTAGTGTTGTATGCCCTAGAGCTAAGTACATTATATATATTTGGAATCATATTCCCTTAATGACAATTTAATATATATTTCATTTAATGAGTTCATTCATTTTAGATTTTAATGTATATATGTTCCTTAAGTCTTATGTAAGAGAATCTATTCTCAAAGATTTTTAAAAATATGAAAGACAGGTTCTCTTTGCCATAGACTTCAAATAATGTTCATGGTCATAGGATTATTGGTAGGAACATCATTAATCCAGAAGACTATCACCTATGTTGTCATCCATGACAAGTATGAGATGCTTATTAATATGGAGGCAGTGAATCTCATGCTATAAACATGTGATGTCATGACAACATGTAGACATACTCATGTGATGAGTAAGTTGAACATTGACGTTAGATGATAAATGCATTAGTTTTGTCCATTAGTCAATATCTTATCATCTATATCATAATTGTGCATATAATCCTTAGACTTGAGGTGATATATTATCTAGCATATTGGTGGCTATGGTTTGTTACAGGTTATATATCGATGCTATCCAAGTATTGGTATATGGCATGTGGTGGGCCATAATTAGTGATATGTTAAGGTAAGTGATCTCCAAGAAAGAATTCATTAACTTGGATTAATAAGGAAGGAATTCTATGCCTTCTGGTTATTCTTGATATTCAAATCCTTGGCCAAGGTAGTTAAGATTCACTAGAAAGAGTTTCTAGTAGGAATTAGTCTATCAAGAACTGGAATCGGAAAGAGGTCATATGATTTGGCATACAGGGTTTAACTGTTCCATGACCCTTGTTGAGACTAAGAATTCGTAATGAAGGGATTCAAGTGCAAAATAATTATAATCGAGAGGTCTATACAATGTCAAAGATGCGATCATAGACATTCATTTCTAATTAGGTAGTCGTGATATGTTATGCTAGATGTTACTCATGACTTATCGGACTAAGTGTGGATTGGGGATTACACACTTAGAAAAAGAAAAGAGTTTTCTTTATCCTATTGCTAATTAGAACATGAACCTAGTAAGTCACATACCATAGGGCAATTCCCATAGATTGGAAATAAATTATATTAATAATTAATTAAAGAGTTTAATTAATTATTAATGTTAATTGAATTAAACCTGTAATTAAATTTGTAAAGACCCTAGCATGTCTTAAAGTTTAATTCATAAAGGGATTAATTCAATTATGTCATAATTTGTATAATAACGATGACTAATTGAAATGGTTTTGGATAAACAAACAAAAATAATTAAGCTTGACATGAGTTCTAGTTTAATCCACATTACATGTGGTTAATTAAGGTTTAAAAGTGATTCCTACTAACTAGCAACTTAATCTAATTAACTAGTCAAACAGTCAACTAGACAAGTTACCCATACCTCCTTTGATTTAGGGAAAAGGTAATTAATAGATATGGGATTAGTTGAGATTCTTGTCATCTTTTTGCCTAACACACTCAATATAAGAAGAAGTGATACTATTTAACTTCTTCAACCTTTTGAGTTCTCCTAAGAGTTAGTGAGAGAAACTCTCTAAGTGTTAGAGATAAAAAGTTCAAAAACACCACATTAAATAAAGAGAACAGAGTTTATTTTTTAAGAAGAGTTCTTCAACTACAAACTCTTCTTTTAAATAGAAAGAAGTGTGTGAAGGCTTAAGTCTAAAACCAATCCCTCAATCTCAAGTTCTCAAGTAGAGGAGCAAGAACCAAAAGTTTGGGCAACCAAAGAGAGACGGTTTGAGCTTCTTGAAAAGGAGAGGAGATCAAGCTTTAGGAAAACTTTGGGGTGATTCGAGCTAGAGACTTCATATTTTATGAGCTAAATGAATGAGAGAGTTGAATTATTTCATGCTTCTAATTTTTCATTGATCATATTTGTATTTTGCACAATAATTAGCTATTAGTATCCTTGGTTGAGTTATTGGTCTAAACCCTAGGTTTAGACATTTATCAAAGAGTTTGATAAATGACTAAACCATCTATGTTAAAAGAATTTTAATATAGAATAAGTTCTTCTAAAATGTTTTTAAAATAAGTTTACTGTTCAAGTGAGCCTTGATGTACAGAAGCTTTATGTGTTTGGTCATCCCCATAAAAGGCTTCTCAGGAATGATTCTTTTTGGTTGATCTAGTCGAATGGCCTAAATCACTACCCCACTCAGATGTTCATCTGATGATTTTGAGAATTTTCCCCCCCAAGTGTTAGGGAACTTCGCTTCCTCAACATCCTACATCAAGAACTTCTTAGGAAGAATAATCAAAGAGGTTGCACATCAAAAAGGCAAAGGCTCTCCATCAACTTCAAAGGCATCAAATTCCATATTCTCTTTAGTCACCAAGTGTTCACAGAAGTTCGCCTCTTAAGAACTAGAACTTTTCACTAACTTGTCTCTGCTAAGAAATGGATTCTTAATGGACTTACTCATAAATTTTGATTTGTTGTCAAGGGTTTCCCGATGCATCATTGGCCTTGCTTTTGTTCTTCTTTCTCCTTTCTTTCCATAGCTCTACATCAGGTGCCACTGTTTGCTTGGCTATATAGGGTTTGGTACCACTAACCTTGGTTTTTTTTGTTAAACCTTGGGGCAGTCATATCATCTTCTTTCCTGCGATTATTTAAGACACTCTAAAAGGAATTAGATTTATAAAAATAATTTTATTTTTTAGTTGAGAAATTTCCCTATTCACTTGAGGAACTCCACCTTGGGGTTGACCTCCAACTACCACCATAGCGATATCTTTATCTCCAATTATTGAAGGAATTTTTGTGATAAAATGGCTTCTTCTTTGATGTCCAACCACCTTCCTCAGAGTTGTCTCCCTAACCAATAAGTTTTATTGATTCCCTAGGGATTTTTGCTAATGGTGGTTTATTGTATTTCACCATAAAGTCAAATTTTCCAAAGGATTGGCCAAGGGTGTCCCAATTCTCATCTTTTGCTTTAAGCTTCTTTTTGACGTCTAGTAACACTCTAAGATCAGTGTCAATTATGTTGATATAAACTACCGGTGGGAATGGGTCTTTCTCAATTAGCATGACATCTTTATTTTCTAGGAATTTCAGCACTCCCTTATTGATCCAATCATGTACCACAATTTTAAATACCTAATAAGAATTTGTAAAATGGTTGTAAGAATTATAGTACTTACAATACTATTTTCCCTTTAATTCCTCATTTGTTGGAAGCTTCTGGTCAGGTGGAAGCTTGATGAATTTTTCCTTGAGGAGAAAATCAAAGATTTGATCAATTTTAGAAATATTAAATGTGTACTACATTCAAGGATTTGAGCCTTGGGATTTTTTTCAAACTTCTAAGGATTTCTTTTCCAACAATCGGCAAACACAAGACCCAATGTTTGCAAGGTTAACAACAGTAACTTTAGCATTGGAAACCTCTTGGAAATAAGTTCCCACTGAGGCTTTCCTCCTTTAATTCTCTTTCCTAAGCAATTCTTCATACTCAATCACTTTGGCAACAAGCCCATAAAAATCCCAAAATTTCATCCCTTGAAACTTTTTCCTTAGTTCAATAGCAAGACCCCTTTAAGACATTTTGACATATTCAGTTTTTGGTAAAAGGATTTTGCACCTATTTCTCATCCTTTTGAATCGTGTAATGAAGAGGTCAGTTGTTTCACCAACTCTTTGAGTCACTCTAGATAATTTGGCTATGCAAACCTCTAGTTCAGCCCTAAAGAACTGGTTGTGGAACTAACACTCCATCTCTTTCCATATGAAAATAGAATTCTTGGGGAATGTAGCATACTAAGTAAAAGCAGTACCAGTTAAACTATTAGGAAACAATCTTAACTTTAAATTGGAAAAATTTTCATAATTCACCACAATGAAAGGTAAAACGAGCAATTCTTCCCTAGAGAATAAAGAAAACTCAAGAACTTGATAACCCCTTGGGTAAGGATTATCTCTGTCAATCATTTATGGATATGGCTTATAAAACTCAGGTCGACCTACTTGATGCAAACTAGGACCATACAACTCTTGTACCACATCACATACAACATCTAAATCAAGTCCTACCAACCTTGGATCCTAAGAAAGTTGCACATAAGCTTGAGGATTTGGCATATATCCTTGAGGAAAATTGCCCCCCATGCCTCTTATCTCCTATTCATAAATTTGAGGCTACAAAGTAGGTATAGTTTTGCAAAAAACTTTTTGTTTAGGCCTGTTATATTAATATTATGGCTATTAAAGCCGATATGATTTTTTATTTTACTAGGGCCAACCTCTTCCCTCTTATGAGGAGATTTGTACCTATCATCAGTGACCAAAGGAAATCGTGAGGAAACTCTCATGAAATTAACATCTTCCACCGATTTAAAGGTGTTTTCCTGTTTATATGTTTGATCAACATTTTCAGAAGGAGATTGCATTAAATCTAGCATAATTTTTTTTAAACTACCAAAAGTATTAGAAAGCATATTGTTTGCTTATTTCATTGAGTTTACCATCTGAGAAATTACCTCTTACAGTGCTTTAAACTTGTCAAAATTATGAAAACTAATGTTCTCACCTACATCTTGAATCACTTTCAGGCTATCCTCCAGTCTGATTGATAGGAGATTTGTCTCTACTTTGGTTCTAAAGAGTCAGAGCTTCTTAAAAATGTTCATCACCTGATTCTCAAGCGTTTTGTTGAGTGACTCTTCAACTTCGAAAGTTTCTTTTCCATTTATTAATTTAGGCATCGTGAAACGTGGTCCCACCAAGTGTGCCAAAAAGATGGTTATCTTTTGGATTACAAGCATGCTAGAAGAGAATTTCCTCAATGTTGAATTAACTGACTTCTAATCAAATGGTGCAGATCCCCAAACTCTTTTACCATAATTCATTTGGATTTCATGAAATAAATATTATAAATAAGAGTAGAAATTTAAAAAAAATTGTGAAGTTTTTTATATTGATTCTTTGGGATTTTACGATTATAGTAAATTGAAAATCTTGAGGAAGACTGAAAAAAAAAATAATATTAGTAAAGGAAATTCTAGCTTGATGAAGAACTAAAAAATTTGTAATAAACTAAGTTTAGTAATTGAAAATTTGTGATTGTTGATGATGATTGTTATTTTTTGTTGATTGGATTGTGTTGTATGTCTACTTTTGTCGCTTTTTATACCTTCTAATTACCCTTCCTCAGGCTGAATATAGAAGATCAATAATTGCCCCTAAGAAAATTAAATTCACCATTATTTTACTTTCCTTGCAAGCCTCATACTCTGAATTCTTTTGATGCCAAGTCAGCAAATAATGGGCTTCTTTGATGGGCTTGATATTTTTAAGTCTTCATTAATCCAATTTTGCTTAATTTAATCATTTTAATTTTAAAAGCCAAAAAAATTATATTTAGTCATAAAGAAATACATTTCGGTTGGAATTCAGTAAATTAATATAAACTCAATTTATGCTAACAACTTAGTTTATGGCACAACATTTCTCTTCTATTTTTAAGCCATCGGTATATCTATGTACAACCTTCACAATTCTTGGTAATATATAATTTTTTCTTCCTTTTTCAGTTCCTCCAATCATGTTAGATAACTTATTAAGTTCCAAAATACCTAGTAACAAATAAAATTCATATCAAACTAAAAGATAATGCTAATTCAGAAAAAGAATAGAACACCAGTACATCAAATGTGTAGAATGAATACCTTCAGTCATGAAGAAAGCACTCTGGGGCTAAACTTTTGTGCAGGTTGTATTTATTATTTTTTTTAACAACTGAATTGTCGTTTACTCTTTCGGGTTATCTATACATAGCATGATGCCAAATTATGCAACATAAACTCTTTGTTCTAATTATAGACTGTAGAATTGAAATAAAAGCAAAAAAAAAAAGATAAATTACCATTTAATCCCTAAATTTTGACCAAATTAATACTTCAATCCTTGTATTTGGTGAAACTAACAGTTTAGCCTCTCTATTTTGATTTTACTAACTCGTTAGTCCTTTTGTCCCTTTGTTTCATATCTTCATTTTTTTTTGCCAAATGGCTAAAGGAGGTGATACATATTGTAAGACTATGACTAATTGAAGTCATAAACTTAAAAAATTATGCTTACTAAGTCAATTTTATAAGGCTCAAAGTTTTTAATGTATTTTTGCAAAATAATTGACTGAATACATGATTTTTTAAAAGTTTATACATTAAATCGGTTGTATTTCAACTATATTTGTTACCTCTTTTGTATTTGGCAAAAAATCTAACGAGAAGACACAAAACAAAATGACATAGTGACTAAACTGTTAGAGAAATCAAAATAGAGATACTAAACTGTTGGTTTTGCCAAATACAGGATTTGAAATGTTAATTTAGTCAAAACTTAGAGACTAAATAGTAATTTACCCAAAAATAAAGCTTTATTTAAATGGCAAAAAAGTGTAATAGTTTTCTTTTTCCACTTTTCTTCAATTGTTTAATTATGAAATTCACAACTAAAATATTAATTAATTGTATATTGAAAATAATAAACCCAAATGATGGGTTCGACCCAAATAAGTTACCGGTGTTGCTTTAGAGGCTAACTTTTAACACTGAATCTGATTTTATTATGTAAATAATAATATACTTGAGATAATAACTTATATATAGATGTTTTCTTTGCTTGCCTACAATTCTTAAGAAAAATCAGATATTAGATTTAACATATTAAATTTGACTAAAATGTGTGAATCCTAATTTCTGCATCTTTAAATTCGGCCTGTTAATACAAGTCCATCAGTTCAAATCGAGCTCAAATCAAACTTCAAAAGGGACTCAAAAAATTGAAAAATTAAATCGAATCAGACCAAACCGAACCAAAAAATTAGGCCTAGAAACCCAGGCCCACAAAATGCACATGCCTAGAGTAAACGCACGCGTTTGCAGCCAAACGCAAATGCATGCTTTGCATCAAAACACATGCATTTGGCACAACCGCATTTGTTTGTGGCAAAATGCAAGCACATGCGTTTTACTCCTTAGAGTTATGGCACGAATCCTATAAATTCAAACTTTTCAGAATAGTTTGACAAAAAAATTTTCCCAAATTTCATATGCACTCAAACCTAATTTATAGCCTTCAAACACTTCTAAACCCTCCAAAAACACTGCAATTCCCTTTCAATAGATTTAAATTATCAGAATTTTCACAATGGACATTATAGTTTCAATCAGTTCAAGAGTTCAACCTTTTCGGTTGTAGTTCAGACAGATAGACACTCGTGCTATCTGAATATAACGGAGACTCATTCTGATTTCATCAAGCCCTCCAACCCACCGATTCTAAAGCCTCGCAAGTAAAAGGTAAATTGGGTATAATATACTTTTTTTTCCTCAGAAACTTCAAATCAATTTAAGCCCTTTAATCTGAATTAAGGCACGCTTTATCAAAACAAATCTATTTTAAGCTCTTTAATCTAAATTAAGGCTTCTTTTTATTGAAATATTACTTTTATAAAAAATGAATCATCTAAGCCCCAAAATGAACTTAGGCGAACAACGTGCAATCAAAATCTCATTTTATTAATCAAACTGAATTAGTTAATAGCCTATTGGTTAACTGTTTTATTAAATAAAATTGGTTAGCTACTGAATGCACAAATCACCCATTTGTTATCAGAACAATCCCACCATTCGCAAGAAAGGAGAATGGCGTGGGTTTAATTCTCATTCAAAGGGATATGCTGACAAGTCATTTCAAAGCTTTAACTACAAAAATCAACTTTCCTTTATTGTTATTTGCTCATTTTATGACCTTTTTTTGTTATTCATTCATTATTACTTTATTTGATCTTT
>CAOJBK010587968.1:0-16368 GCA_948294925.1 Codiaeum variegatum | reverse complement strand
TAAATTATTATCATCAGACCAAACACCAGCAACCATTGAAGGCAAACTTTCTAACTGCAAAATTTTAGAAAAGATAGTAACAATAAAAAACCTACAACACTAAATCCATACTTTAAATTTCACAATCCAAAGTAATCACTAAACCCTAAATGAATACATTTAAGTTCTAATATATATACCTTCTTTTCCATAGTAGAAGAAAGTGCAGGAGTAGGGAACTATTGAGCTTGAAGACCTTCACGACGCTTCTTTTGCAAACTTTCTTCACGCTTGCTTTTTCGGATCTCCACCATATTTTCTTCTCTCCTTCTTCGACCTTCATTGGAGTCGACAACAACCTTGTAACAGTTTCGGTGAACCTCAGTTCTAGCGTTGGGTCTCAGCGACATGATTGCTTCAAAGAAAATTTGAAAACAGGGACTGAGGTTGAAGGAGGCGGTTCTGTGATCAAGGGGCGGCAATGATGCTGGAGGAAGAAGGCGGTGGCTGAACGGAAGCGGATCTTGGACGGTGGTGCTGGAGGAGACAACTGCAACGAGAAAGGTTTGGGGTTTGTATGTTTGGTTGTGGTAAAAAATGAGAAAAAATTGAATTTATATTAAAATATTATTGACTCATTACTGACCCCTAAATTGGGTCAGTAACCATATATTTGACGCGCTCTTTTCCGGAAAAAATTAATTCCCGCCCATGTATTACCGACCATAATTACCAAATTAAAAATGCGTCGCTAATTACTGACAAAATTAATTGGTAAGTATAATCTGATGAAAAAATTAAATAAATTAATTACTGACCAATTATCGACCCAAAAAATAGGTCAGTAAATTACTGACCATTTTTTAGGTCAGTAATTGGTCAATATAATCTGGCGGGATTCCGAATAATTATTTTCCTCCAATTTTGTGACCAATTACGGACCCAAAAAATGAGTCAGTAATTTACTGACCCATTTTTTGAGTCGGTAATTGATCAGTAATTAATTAATTTAATTTTTTTCACCAAATTGGATCACTATTTAATTGTTTCTTTTTCTTCTTTATTTTTCCTTAATTTTTGTAAATTTTTATTTTTCATTATTGCCTACTCAACAACATCCAATTGAAGATACTTTATCTCCATCCACTTGAGAATCGTAGCTCAGTTCAAGTAACTCCATAGCTCACAAACAGTAACTGTGCCTCGTGGAAGAGATCTTTTTTCTTTGTTGTCTGTTCAAAACAAACAAGGGTTTTTTTATGGAACAATTAAGAAATATGGACTCACAAATTCTTTATATTAGCCCTGGATTATGTGCAATAGCCTTATTGTATCTTGGTTGTTGCGCTCAATGTCACCAGCTATTGCATCTCTAGTGTTTTTCATAGATGAAGCTTCAAAAATCTGGGTGAGACTTAATATGGGATTTTCTCAACCAAATCCATTTAGAATCTGTAATTTACAATATCAACTCTGCTCTATTTACCAGGAAACTAAAAGTATAGATGCATACTACACTAAATTGAACGTGATCTGTGTAGAGTTAAGAAGCTTGAGGCCTTCGCACACTGTAGCTATAGAAAGTGCAATGATAATTTTTTTCAGAGGTTTGTAGAAGAAGTAGAGCATAATTATGTGTTTTATTTTTTAAATGGCTTGAATGAAATGTATGAAGGAGTTAGAACTCAGATCTAGAATATGAAAACTCTTTTTGATATAGATCAAGTCTATAATATGATCGTACAAGAAGAGAACCAGAGGAGTTTTTTCTACAATAACTCCATATTACAGAGTCTTCAGCTATAGCAGTTAAGAGAGGAAGATCTGGTGTTACTTGCACTTATTATGGTATACCTAGTCATACAAAAGAAAATTGGATCAAATTAATTAGATATCCTGAAGATTTCAAGTTCTCTAAGCCAAAAGGGAATAATTTTTTTATTTTTGGTTTATCTCCTGCAAATACTAGGGCCAATAATGTTTTGACTACTAATCATGCCTTTTTTGCTGTAGGTCCATCTAAGAAACATGTTGATAAGCAATCACATTTAGATATCACTGGATAAATTGCTTCACTCAATCTTTCTTAAGCTCAAATTGCTAAGCTTTCAACATTGATTGATCACAACCAAAGCTTGAGCAAATATCACATTACAATTTTATTGGTATGACTAATTTTGCAGGTAATATCCTCGCACATTCTATTTTCTCTACCATTAACTCCATTTTTCTCACACAAATGCTTGATAAATCTCATGAACTTTCCCTTTGGATAGTGGATTCTAGAGCTACTAACCATATTGTTCATTCCTTTACCTATTTTGCTTCTTTTATTCCTGTCACTAATTAGTTTATTTAGCTTTCAAACAAAATGAAAGCATTTGTATCTCATATAAGAATAGTGCATCTTAATTATGATATGGTTCTGGATAATGTTCTTATGGCCCCTTCATTTACTTTTAATCTCATTTTTACCAACAAATGTTTAAAGATCTAAAAATTTGTCTGATATTATTATCCAATTATTTTTTTGTCTATGCTTTCTCCACATGGAGGACGATTGGACTAATTGAACTTCAAGATGGATTATTCTATCTTGCTCCTCAGTTTAATGTACATGCCTCTACTAGTACAGTTAGTCAAACTTCTAGTGTTCATTCCTTTTCTCATGACACATGGCATCATAGAATGGGTTATGTTTCATTACAAAAACTATCTTCTTTCATTCCTAGTGTCAAGAATAAAGATTCTAAGTCTAAATTCATATGTGTCAGTTATCCTAAAGCTAAACAGAAAAGATTTTCTTTTCTTGTTAGTGAGTCTAAATCTATTGCTTTGTTTGAATTGGTCCATATGGACATTTGGAGGCCTCATTAGGAAGCAGATTTGTATGGAAATCATTATTTTCTTACAATTGTAGATTATTACTCCAAATGTCTTTAGATATATTTCATGAAGAATAAAAGTGATGTTTCTTTCCTAGTTCTAAAATTTTATCAGTTAATTTTAACTCAGTTTCATACTTCAATTAAGTACATTAGGATAGACAATGGTCTTGAGTTTTCCTTACAGTCCTTCTTTGATTATGCCTGTGTCATACATCAATTATCTTGCCCTTACACACCACAACAGAATGATGTTGTGGAGAGAATACATCTACATCTTTTAAATATTGCTAGGTCTCTTCTATTTCAGGCAAATTTTCCTTTATAATTTTGAGAGGATACTATCCGCACTGTTGCTTTTTTTATTAATAGGGCTCTCATACCAATTCTTGATAATAAGTCTCCTTCAGAATTTATTCATCACCCACCCCCTCTCCCCCTCATGTCTTTAGTAATCCCTATCCCATGGGATTACTAATCCCATCAATTATTTCTTAAAATAACTCCATTTTTAATCACACATATTAATCTATCTTACCAAACATATGATTACTATGATAGGATACTTAATCCTATAGATTAAGATTTTTATACCAAATAAAGTCTAAAATATATAATCCAATGGATTAATTAAGCTCATGATTAAAGCTAATCCTAAGGATTATGAACCAGTGTACCAAATGGACCGTTAGATCCTTTGGTTGTCATACTTTTGCTGCTAATCTTCTTTCTTACAAAACCAAATTTCAATTTAGAACTAGGTAAAGCAATTTTATTGGTTATCCTCATAACACTAAGGGTTATAAGGTATATGATCTAGACAAATATATTGTTTTTATCTCTAGAGATGTTATATTTCATGAAACCTCATTTCCTTTCACTGATTCTTCTCATTTAGTACCACATTCTACTGTTTCTCCATTTTCTATTATTTTTTACTTAGTTTTACCTTTTTTTTTAATGATGATTCTTATTTTCTTTCTTCTTATCCTTCTTCTTCATCTACCTACTTCCTCATCTTTGGCTGACTGAGTTCTTGATCATCTACACAAGTGTGTATTAATACCCCTACACCAGTCTCAGTTAGAAGAAGCTCCAGACCATAAACCATTATACCTTTAAGATTACCACACACACTTTTCTAATAATGTCTTCACTTCTTCTTCCATAACCTATCCTATTGACCCATATCTTAGCTATAATAAATTGTCACCTGTATATAAACAATTTATTCTTAACATATCATCTATTACTAAACCTACCACTTATAGTCAAGCCATTAAATCCTAAGAGTGGATTGCAGCCATGCATGATGAATTGCAAGCTTTAGAAGCTAATAACACTTGGAAGATTGTTCATTTACCTCCTAGTGCTTATACAATAGGTTGTAAATGGGTTGACAATATTAAGTATGACTTCAATGGTAATATCGACAAGTATAAGGGCAGGCATATGGCCAAAGGCTTTACACAGAAGGAGGATTTTAATTTTAAGGAAACATTTAGCCTTGTGGAAAAGCACACTACAACCATGTTATTATCGACTTTAGCAGTTGCCAAAGGCTATTTTTTATCTCCATTGGACATCAATAATGCATTTCTTAATGATGATTTGATTGAGGATATTTATATAGACATTCCTCCAAGTTATTAGATTCAGGAGGATACATGAGTTCAATCTGATAACCAGTCTTCAACCAACAGGCAGGGAAGGCTTGTATGTAAGCTACAGAAATCATTGTATGGGTTAAGACAAGCTTCAAGACAGTAGAGTGTTAAATTCACTACCTGTTAGCTTGAATTGGGATTTAGTCAGTCAAAATCTGACTATTCTTTTTCTCATAAAATAGATTGAAGATCATTTAATTGTCTTATTGGTTTATATTGATGACATCATTATAGCAAGTGATGATCAGACCTTGATTGATCAATTTAAGGTCTTAATGACACAAGTTTAAGTTTAAAGATCTAGGAGACCTAAAATACTTTCTAAGATTAGAAGTTGTAAGATCCAGGAAAGAAATCATGCATAGTAAAAAAAATATGCTTTTGAGGATCTAGAAAAGTATGGGTAGCTAGGTGCTAAACCTAGTAGTATTCTTATTGAAGTAAACCATAAACTAGCTCATACAGAACAAATCTGGTGATTGATGCTACCATGTATTGACAACTAATAGGAATGCTAATGTATCTGACTCTCACAAGGCCAAACATTAACTATGTTGTACATATTTTAGCTCAATTCATGGATAAACCTTCTCAAGTTCATTTACAGACAGCTTATAAGTATTGGGATATATCAAGCAATCACCTGAGCAGGGCATTTTGTTAGAGGCAGAGTCAAATTTAAAATTAAAGGTTTATTCAGATAGTGATTGGGGAGGTTTTTATGATGCCAGGAAGTCAACCATAGACTTTTGAATTTTCTTAGGACAATCACTAATTAGTTGGAAGGCTAAGAAACAATTAGTGGTTAGAAGTACAATAGAGGTAAAATACAGAGCACTAGCTTTAGTAACTAGTGAAAGCATGTGGCTAATATATTTGTTAGAAGATTTTGAGATTAAGCATTTAAATCCAGTTGTGACTTACTGTGATAGCAAGTCTATAATACATATTAGTAAGAACCCTATTTTTCATAAGAGAACAAAACACATTGAGATTGATTTGCATTTTGTCACATAAAAGGTTGTCAATAGAACAATTAAGCTACAATATATTAACACTAAAGATCAATCGGTAGATGCTTTTGCAAAGGCACTGCATCCAGCAAGGCTCAAGCACATTATGTCCAAGATGTATATATATGATATATATACATCTCGGGTGGGTAGGTTGGGGGGTGGTTGTTGATACGGCTCAATATCAGCCAGGTTCGGTCTCAACTAAGGATTAAAGGTTCATCCAAACCCCTTGACACCTTGGTTTCTTCCAAACCCCAACTTTCAATAGGTTTGTCTCATTAGCCTTCGGGGTTCGGAGGTCGTCAGAGACAGTGTCCTTAAAGCCCTGAAGCAACTCAGTGGTCACATCATAAGTCCCATCCGTGGGTACTCTGCAACACATCTGAAGTGGATACGTGTCCCACCATAGGAGATTTCACCCTATAAATACAACATCTTAAACCTCATACAGGTAAGTCCATATTAAGGCTAAAAACTCACATTTTTCATCTTTGAGAGTTCTTTCTCTCTTTACAGAGATTCTGAGTTGATCGTCGGAGGGTTTATGCCGGACACACGTCCAGCCACTCCTGATCTTTGTTTCTTCTTGTAGGTAGTTCAAATCTAACTAGAGGAGTCACTCTCCAACAACGTGTCGACCTACCACGCATCAGTTGTATTAGAGCTAATGAATGTAATTTATAATTAGTTTAGTTAGAAGTTAGTTGTAACATAATTAGTTAAAAGTAATGATTAGTTCTAGAAGTTGTTAGTTAGTTAGAGCAAGTTGACAGGTTGACTAAAGTGTATATATATACACATTATTGAAGAATGATAACAGATTTAATGATTTCATCATTATATCATTTTCTTGTGATACAATGTTTTCAAAATCCGATCGGTCACCAAATCACTGAAGATAATGGTTAACGGTTCAATTATTCTAACCAATTTAACTGTCACTCCAGCTATTTTTAAAAAAATATATTTAATTTGATTAATTTTATATATGGCTTTTAAAGTATTCAACCTAATTTTTAAAATATTGATTTCAAATTATTATTAATTTACTAATTTCATCCATAAATAAGTGTCAAATAAAGTTTTTACATACTAATTAAGATAATCATAACTTTATTTTAAATAAACAAATTTACATATACTATGGCCATTTCCAACAACACCTTAAAAAAAGTTTTATTCTAAATTATAATGTTTTTTGTCCTTCAACGAACCTCTATAATTCACTCCAAATTTAAGAATGTGAATAGTATTCCCTCAAATATAGAGTGAATTATTTGCATCTCTGTCTCTATGTTTTATATTTTTTCTTTTTTTAGTTTTGTAATTTAAAACTTAGTAATAACAATAGTGGGAAAGTAACCGTGAGTGATAAAATAGAATATATTTAGAATATTCTTATTTTATGTGAATAATATAGTTTATGATCGGAGATAAATTTATTATAAAACCTATATTTTTGTGTAAAGTTGACTGTAAAATAGAGTTTTGAGTTGAAAATGACCTACAATACAGTAACTCACAAATTTTATCTTCTTAACATTTAATGTGTATTATTAATATTACGGTGATGTTTGATAATTGAACTTAATTGCATTCAACACTTGAAATTAAAATTTTTAGCACTTAATTATTTTAAGTCCATTTGATAACTTTGACTTAAATTTTAAATTAAGTAAAAAACTATTTAAAAATAATAAGTTAAAATTTTTAACATAAAAATTGTGTTGGATGTAATAAGTAATAAGATTTTTAGATAGTTTTACACTTTAAAATATATATTATTTATTTAATTAAACACTTAAAATTCAGCACTTAATTTTCAGTTTTATCAAATATCACTTAAGAGTAAATTTATATTTTTACTATTTTTTCTTGTATTTATTTATTTGTGAACCAAAGTAAAATTCTTATTTATGAATAAAAATAAAATTTTTATTTGAGAAGTATTTGTGAACTTAGGAAGTAAATAAGATTACATGCTCTTCCACACATTGTATGTATTTAATTTGAAAAAAAAAAAACATTTATACATATTAGATACACACATTGTATCATCGTCCACTACCTTTTTTTATTGATAAGCTCTATGAAATTAAACAACAGTTCTTATATATATATTATAGCAATCACTATATAATGGGATTCCACTGTTCAAATCGATCAAAATTGTTGGTTCATACATTCACTTAAAGGGTGAATCAAAACTAATTTGTACATGAAAGGTCTAGTTCACGATTAGCTGTCAAACTATTTAGAATCGGTTTACGATTTTGACTTATTACAATTCTAAGATTCAATGTGATTCTACTTGACTTCAATTTAAACAATAATATGTCAAACTAAAATTTTAAAATTCAATAAAATTTTTAATAATATGAAATAATTGTTGTAATAAAAAGCTAATGTCATAAAAATTTCATTGTCAATTTCTAAATTAAAATATCAATGATTTATTTTTTTTAAAGCAATAAATAATTTTAAATTTTAAGTATTCTATAAATTCTTAAATAATGTAGATACTTAATGCTACAATTATGTAATTTAATCCATGCAATATGGCTAAAGAAAATTCTTTAAAAAAAACATAGTTTTATTTGATTTTTAGCAACAATGTGTATTTAATAGACAGCAATCTCATACTTTTCATACGTTAAAAAAATTATAAACGCTATATTTCTATATTACTTTATTTTTTTAGGTCGAATAATAAAATACTAAATCTTAAGTGATCCTCATTCTCTATGATTCCGGTTAATTCATGAGCAGAAATTGAGTTAAGATTTGACAATTTGGATCCAGTTCAGAGTTTGAACCAATCCTTGATCATGTCATTTATGCAGTCGACTATGTCTTATTTTTATTTAATGATTTAATGTTCTTTGATACCGCTTAATCTTGGCCTGATTCAGCCTCAACAACATACTTGGAATACGACCGAACCCTGTAGCACCAGTCCTACCTGAACCCAAGGCTCATAATAAGTTTTGTCCCTTAGTGACCTTAGGGGTTCGGGTCCCAGAGCAGACATGTGTCATTGGCTACAAGAAGAGGTACACTGCAAAGTGCCCGGAGCTGACACATGTCCCCTTCTACAGGATTTTCACCCTATAAATAAAGACCTCATCAACTCAAACGTGGTAATCAATACTTTCCTCACAACCAGATACCACACACTGTGTTCCGTTTGAGTTCCAACTCATTACTGACTTGAGAGGGTTATCGCCGGACACAACGTCCGACCACCCCTAACCATTGTCTTTCTGTGCAGGCTAGTTCCAGCTCAACCAGAGCCGTTCAAACCCAGCGTTGGTCAAGACCCATACGCATCATTTGGGGCCGTCTGTGGGGACGACTAGCAGCTCCTTTTCAAACACATTCTCAAAGCCTGTATCATAGCTCAAACTCTTACAATGGAACATACCCACGATGAGACCTGCATGGTAGAGGATAGTCCTCCTCCTCCTACCACCACAAACCCAGCAGCAAACACACCTCCAACCCACCAAAACCCAACTACAGCTTTGGTTAATATAGCTGCTTCCCTATAGAGCCTTCAGAGTTTCATGAGCCAACCTCATATCCCAAGCCCTTCCACACTAGTTTCACAACCTATTTTGTCTCAGGCAACACCAGATTTGGTAGCTGCCTTACAAGGCTTGATCGCCAATCTTGTTCCCTCAGTTACACCTCTCCAAGTAGCACAAAGGCCTGACCCACCAATCAGAGTGGATAACAACCCTCCAGTAGTAAATGTTAACGTCCCAGTTGATGTATCAGCAGCTAGGTCAGATGAGGAGAGAAACCAGAACAGATCTATGCCAGAAGTGCCAGATAAGGAACAAAGGAGAGACGATAGGAATGGAAGGCGACAGGTGGATGACAGGGAGGCAGTAGGAGATAGATTTGCTGCCAACAGGAAAGAGGAGGATCGTCAGAGCAGATCTCCTAGGGGTTTAGAACAAAGACAGGAACATGCAAGCAAGCATACAAACCCCAGAAGAGAGGAATAGGAGGCCTCGACCCACCATGGGTCTAGACTGACCCTAAGGGAAGAGGTTAGGAGATATGTTGAAGAAATGGCAGGCCCAAAGCTGGACAGAAGAAAAGATTTCTCCCTACACCTCAGGTCTCCATTCGCCAGGCATATAGAAGAGTTTCAGATGCTTGATAAATTCAAGCAGCCCAGAGTGGACAAGTACGATGGCAGCCAAGATCCCAAAGCACACGTCTTGGAGTACAAACATTTGGTGGAGCTGCAAACCACTAGGGATGAGGCACTTTGCCGAGCCTTCAGGGCTACTCTAGCAAGGGCTGCAGTGAAGTGGTATGACAGCCTGCCCGAGGGCAGAGTAGATTCATATTGGAGCCTGGTGAATCTGTTTGTGAAGAGATTCTTAGTCAGCATTCCTATACCAACGCCGACCCTAGCCTTGGAGCAAGTAGAGCAGGGTCCGAATGAATCACTTAGAGACTTCTTTGCCCGGTTCAACAGAGAAACACTGAAGGTGGCTAACATAGATGAACCCAGAGCAATTGAATCCCTACAGAAATGCACTAACCACCAGAATTACTTCAAAGCCCTGGTTCGGAGTTCGCCCAAGACCTTAAATGAAGCCATGGCTATCATAGAGGAATACATCAAACAAGATGATGCTTTCAGGGAGAGCCGATTTTTCAAGAGAAGAAAGCTAGAAGAGGGAGGCTAGTCCCAAAAGAAAGCAAAGAAAGAAGAGTTGCCACCTAGAGGTGGAGCCTCCAATAGGCTAAATCCTCAGCAGAGGTATATCGAACCTCCAAGGAGGGAGAGGTTTGATCCTTCCAAGCTTACACCGTTGAATGCCAAGTCAGAGGTGGTTTTCGCAACATTTCAATACATGGATATTTGGAAGAGGCCAAAGCCTATTATGAAAGATCCAGCAAAGAGAGACAAATCTTTGTGGTGAAAATTCCACAATACTCATAGGCACATAACTGACAATTGCATATCCCTCTTGGAAGAGATTGAAAGGCTCATTAAGTAGGGCTACCTCAGCAACTATGTCAGGAGGAATGATAGAGCATGGCCAGCGAACCCAGCAAAGCCAGTTTCAATAGAAGATGGAGTGGTTGGAGATATCTTATGTCTCATAGGGGGGCCAGAAGAGGTCCCTCTCAGTCGAAGAAAGGAGAAAGATTTGGCCCGAACCCATGAGCCATCTAAATTTGTGTATTTCAATGGCACAAAGTAACCCACATCCGGTTCAAACAGCTGAGCCACTACGAAGGCCAAAGCCATAATCATCTCGTAGTAGTGGCCAATTTCAGAGTCATGAGGATCTTTGTGGATACAAGAAGCTTAGTGAACCTCCTGTAGTAGGAAGCATTTATGCAAATGAGGATTGATAGTTCAATGATCTAGCCTTTAGAGGCACTAGTCCAAACTCTCGACAAAGCTATCATCCCAGCAGTGGGCATAATAGGGCTACCCATGACAGTGGGCCGAGCCCCAAAAGCAGTAGTGGTGAAGACAATCTTTGTGGTGACGAAGCTTCCCATGGCATATAATGTGTTGATGGGAAGACTATTGCTATGGGACCTAGACACCTCGGTTAGTGTCAAAAGAGGAAGAATGAAAATTCCTCTCGCTGATGGTTCGGATCTACACATCTATGGGGATGCAGCTCCCAAAATGTCATTCATAATGGAGAAGAAGAGGAAAGCCATTTCTCTAGAGCTCAATGAGTTGAACATGGTGGAGACACTTCCTCATGAAGCCCCAGATGAATCCAAGGGAAAATTTGCCTAGAAGCTCAAGGCCTTCCAAGTCAATGATGACGGCCAAACCTTACAGATCAACTTTGCACTGAATCCTAAAGAGAAGAAGTAGGGACAGGCATTCCTGGCTGACAACATAGCAACATTTGCCTGGACTTCCACTGACCAGAGGTCATCACTCATAAGCTACATATAGATCTTGCCTACAGGCCAGTCAAACAGAAGAAGAGATGCTTTGGGTCTGAGAGGCAGCCATAATTGATGAAGAAGTGGACAAGCTACTTACAGCTGGTTTCATCAAAGAAGTGCAGTTCCTTGAGTGGCTAGCCAACGTGGTGTTAGTCAAGAAAGCAAGCGGAGGCCACATAATGTGTGTGGATTTCAGTAATCTGAACAAGGCATGTCCAAAGGATTCCTATCCACTGCCTATGATTGACAAGCTGGTACATTCCACATCCAGTTTCAACTACTTTTCTCTGCTTGATGCCAAGAAAGGTTACCACCAGATTAGAATGGATGAAGATGATGAGGATAAGACTTCATTCATCACAGAGAAGGGAACATACTGTTATATGTCCATACCTTTCGGACTCAAAAATGTTAGAGCCACATATCAGAGGCTCGTCAACCACATGTTCAAAGAGCATATGAGGAAGAATCTTAAAGCTTATGTGGATGACATGGTAGTGAAAAGCATGAGCTTCCAGCAATATGTGCAAGACTTAAAGGAAGTGTTCGGCGTAATGAATGCCTATAGAATGAAGTTGAATCCGGAGAAATGTGCCTTCTTCATCAACAGAGGCAAGTTCCTAGGCTATCAAGTCAGTGCCTGAGGGATTGAGACGAACCCAGACAAGGTCGGAGCCATCCTGGAGATGAACCCTCCTAAATCAGTCAAAGAAGTTCAAAAGCTAATAGGGAGGCTGGTGGCTCTCAACAGGTTCATGTCCAAATTAGGGGTGAAGTATCTCCCATTCTTTAAAAAGCTCAGAAAGAGTGACACTCTAGATTGTCAATAGCCCATGGACAACTTGAAGGCATTCCTCACATTAGAAAAGGTCCTGAGTAGACCCATCAAAGGTGAAGAGCTTCTGCTATACCTCTGAGCCTCGCAGCATACAGTTAGCTCAGTGTTGGTGAGAGAAGAAGGAAATATCCAGAAGCTAGTGCACTATTTCAGCAGGGTACAATAGGAACCAGACTTAAACTACAACCCACTCGAGAAGATGGTGTATGTTCTAGTCCTATCCTGCAGGAAATTCAAGGTCTACCTAGAAGAGCACCAAGGGGTGGTAGTCACTGACAAGCCCTTACAGAAAATGTTGCACAAGCCAGAGCTTTCAGGAAGGCTATTGTGTTGGACTACAGAGTTGGGAGGATACGGCCTGGAATATAGGCCTCGAAGAGCCATCAAAGCATAATCCTTGGCAGATTTCATTTCTGAAGGCTCATTCCCAGCTGGGGAATTTCCAGACAACAAGCCTAAGGGGCAGCCCGAATCCGCGAGCCCGAAGACCAAGTGGGAGTTGTTTGGTTATGGGATAAGTGGCACAGAAGCTAGTGGAATGAGGGTAGTGCTGAAGAATGAAGAGGGAGTCCTCATTGAATTTTCCCTGAAGCTAAACTTCCCAATAACCAATAACACAGCTAAATATGAAGCCCTCCTTCGAGGCCTTTTATGGCCAAACTCTTGCATGTTGAAACATTGTACATCTGCAGTGACTCACAATTAGTATTGGGCCATGTTGAGGGTCTGTACAAAGCCTTCCACCCAGATATGGTCAACTACCTAGAGAGGACAGATTCATAATTAAGGAAGATAAAGGAGAAGGGGATAGAGATTGAGTTCAGAAAAGTCCCAAGTGCTGCAAATACTAGGACAGATAGTTTGAGTAAGCTAGCTGCAGCTCATCCAATGGACATCCCCAGCAGAGTATTCTTAGGGGACTTGGCTCACCCCTCCATAAAAACTCTAGAGGCTATCATGTGTATTGAGCCTGAACCCTGGTGGATGGATCCGATCATAGCCTACTTAGAGAAGGGTGAACTCCCAGCCAACTCGAAGGTAGCAAAGAAGATCAAGTGGAGGAGCTCACATTTCTCACTGTATGATGGAGTCCTCTACAAGTGAGCCTTCTCTTTACATTGGCTCAGATGCCTTACCCCCAGCGAAGCTGAGTATGTCTTGAGGGAGATGCACGAAGGTGCCTGTGGAATGCACATTGGAGGGAAGATGTTAGCAGTAAAAACTATCAGGCAAGGATACTACTGGCCTACCATGAAGGAAGATGCCATGAATCTAGTCAGAAGATGCTAGGTGTGCGAAAAGTTTGCCAATTTGTGTAAAGTCCTAGCTGCAGAACAGGTGGCCATATACGACTCATGGCCATTCGTCACTTGAGGGACGGACATAGTGGGACCACTCCCCACCACCACTGGTCAAAGAAAATTTTTCCTCGTAGCTGTAGAATACTTTACTAAATGGGTCAAAGCTAAAGCCCTTTTAACAATCACAGTAGAATACTTCACCAAATGGGTCAAAGCCGAAGCCCTTTCAACAATCACAGTAGAGAATGTGATGAAATTCTTATGGAAGAACATCATTTGTAGGTTCGGTGTGCCATACCAGATAATCAGTGACAATGGTAGGCAGTTTGACAATGCTAAGATGAGGGACCTATGTGCAGGCCTCAACATAAAGTAACACTTCTCTTGAGTCTCCCATCCCTAATCAAATGGGCAAATTGAGGTTACCAATCAAACCATTGTCCAAGGACTGAAGAAAAGACTGAAGGATTGTGAAAGAAACTGGGGAGAGCAACTATGCCATGTACTGTGGGCTTACAGAACTACCCTCAGGGAATCAACAGGTGAGATGCCCTTTGCCCTTACATTTGGCACTGATGTAGTCCTTCTAGTGGATATAGGGAAGCCCAATGGAAAAGTATTCTTTTATGGTGAAGAAAACAATGAAGAAGAGAGGAGAATTGACATAGACCTTTTAGACGAGCTCAGAGAAAGAGTGTGCATCAAGGTGGCAGCATACAAGAATAAGGTTGCTAACTATTTCAACTGAAGGGTCAAGAACAGGACGTTCAAGGCAGGAGACCTGGTTATGCGAAGCCTAGAAGCCACAGGTAAATGTGAAGGAATGGGAAAGCTGGCACCCAACTGGGAAGGCCCATTCCAAGTAGCATAAGCCATTGGCCTAGCAGCATACAAGCTACACACCATGGAGGGTAGGGAAGTACTCCAAACATGGAATGTACAACATTTGAAATTTTACTTTCCATGAATGAAAGTAAAAACACATGTACATAAGCATATGCATGTTTTCTACTAACTTAATTGCTTTTTAGTATAGCAAAAACTTTAAGCCCAGCTTGACTGGTAAAAGACCATCCAAGGGGGACATGGTAAAGCCTAACTTGACTGGCCAAAGACCCTCCAAGGGGGGCACGGTGAAGCCCAGCTTGACTGGCAAAAGACCTTCTAGGGGGGGCACGGCGAAGCCCAGCTTGACTGGCCAAAGGCCCTCTAAGGGGGGGCACTAAGCCTAGATTTACTGGCGAAAGACCCTCCAGGAGGGGCGCTGAGTCCTCTATGAGATGAGGCACTAAGCTCAGATTTACTGGCGAAACATCCTCCAGGAGGGGCACCAAGACCTCTATGAGATGAGACACTAAGCCCAGATTTACTGGTAAAAGACCCTCCAGGGGGGCACCAAGACCTCTATGAGATGAGGCACTGAGCCTAGATTGACTGGAAAAAGACCCTCCAAGGGGGGCACGGCGAAGCCCAGTTTGACTGGCCAAAGACCATCTAAGGGGGGCACGGTGAAGTCCATACTCAATTATCAACACGTCGAAGCCCAGGCCCAATCATCATCTAAGCCTAGAAGGTGCAAAGGAGTGTAGGAGTACCGAAGGTAAGAATCTAGAAGTCCTAAAGCATCAAGGAAGCTACAAGGAATAATGAATCCTTGAAGCCTAGAAGGTGCAAAGGAGTGCAGGAATACCGAAGGTAAGACTCCAGAAGTCCTAAAGCATCAAGGAAGCTATAAGGAATAATGAAGCCTTGAAGTCCAAAGGTGGCCCTAAAGAAACTAAGTGACGGAACCAACAATAACAATGGATGAGGCCCCAAGAAGTTGGAAGAATCTACAACGAACCTAAGATCAGCTTGACTGGCAAAAGACCCTCTAAGGGGGGCAGCTAAGACCAGATTGACTGGCAGAAGACCCTCTAACAAGGGGCACTTAAGTCCAACTTTGGCTATAAAAATTGATAGCAAAGCTATGGGCAAAGCTACACTACAGGTGGTGGCAGATGTTATATCAAACATCACTTCAAAAAAAAAAAACTAAGGCAAAAAAGGGGTTGGTATACACTAAACGAAGCCTGAGCAAGCAAAAGAATGATAACGAAGCTGACAAGCAAAGCAATAAAGAACAGTAAAAGCGAAGCCTAGATAAAAAATAAAGCGAGGCTGCTATGAAAGAAAAGAGTTCATTTTATTAAATAATGCGAAGCTACAGTGCTTACAATTACAAAAATTTTACTAGGTACATTACAACATATACAAAATCCTAGCCCTAAAAAGGAGGGGGTTGGGAGGAACTGGCCCTAGGGTGAGAAAGCTCGAGGAGCCTGGTGATGGAGAGTTGATCTTCATTAGACAGTGACGGGGACGCTGGATGAACCTCTTGGGACTTATCAAATGCTGGAGGCACTTTATCAAGGAAAGACAGGTCTGGACTCACCATACCATCATTGTACTCTGAAAGCTCGATGGTAGGCACACTTCCTTCATCCAGTAGATTGAAATGAGACCTTGCCTTGGGGAATTTTTCAAAAATTGAAGACAAGGCCCTGTTGTAAAATTGAGCACCCCTCTAGACCACCTCGACATTGTGCCAGCCTCTGAAGAACCGAGACTCGATAAATTGGCAGACCTCATCCTTCATCATGCTGGGCAGTTTCTCAATCAGGGCATCCAACTTTTTCACATAAATATCAGCCACCTAACTGAAGCTGTGAGCCTCGTGGGAAGATCACTCGAACC
>CAOJBK010586906.1:0-10742 GCA_948294925.1 Codiaeum variegatum | reverse complement strand
GGGGAAGAATTTTTGATATACCTCTCAGCCCCACCCCATGCTATGAGCTCAGTGCTATTCAGAGAAGAAGGAGGAGTTAAGAAGCCAATCTATTATTTCAGCAAGGTCCTTTAGGGGGAAAAGCTGAATTATAGACCCATTGAAAAAATTGTATATGCTTTGATTTTGTCTTGCAGAAACTTCAAAGTATGTTTGGAAGCTCATCATGGGATAGTGACAACATATCAATAGATCAAAAGAATCCTCCATAAGCCAGAGATAATGGAAAGAATGCTCAAGTGGTCAATAGAATTGGAAGCCCATGGACTCCAATATTGCCTGAGGGCAACAATTAGAGCCCAAACATTAGTTGACTTTATCTTTGAATGCTCCTCCCCCAATCAAGGCTTTCAGGGAGAAGAAGAGGATAAAGAGTAGAGTGATGAAGAGCAAGGAAAGGGGACAAAATAGGATCTGTATGTGGATGATGCAAAAGGCGCATAAGGGAGTGACACTAGCATTGTTCTAAAAAATGAAAATGGAGTCCTCCTGGAATATGCCTTGAGATTAGAATTTGGGAACACTAACAACACAATGGAGTGCGAAGCTTTGATTCAAGGCCTGATCCTTAGCCAACCACCTCAGGGCAGAAACCTTAAACGTGTACACCGATTCTCAACTGATGTGGGACACATCAAGGGGGATTACAAGATAAAGGAGGGGAAAATGACCCCCTATGCAAAAAAAAGTTAAATGGATGGTGGGACAAATGAAGAGCAAAGGCACGCTAGTGGAATTCTTTAAAATCCCTATAAGCAAAAACACAAGAGCAAACTGCCTTACCAAGTTAGCATCATGGTATCCTATTGACCTGCCCAGAAGAGTATTCTTGGGAACCCTTAATGCCCTTAATATCGAGCGAGGGGAAGAAATGATGGAAATTGAAAGCATGCCATACTGGATTGATCCAATTCGGGCCTACTTGGAAGAGGGAAAAGAGTCAGATGATGCAAAAGAGGCCAAATGATTGAGAAGAAGGAGTGCCCATTTTTCAATTCACTAGGCATATTGTATAAGCGAGGATATTTCTTGCCTTGGCTTAGATGTATTACCCCTTCAGAAGCTGAATATGTGTTGCAAGAGATGCATGGGGGAATCTGCGGAATGCATGTTGGAGGAAAAGCCTTGGCAACAAAAGTAATCAGGCAAGGATATTGGTGGCCCACAATGAAAGAGGATGTGAATAAGTTGGTTCAGAAATGCCAAGCCTGTAAAAAATATGCAAACATGGAGAGAGCTCTGGCCGCAGAATAATTACACATTTACAACACATGGCTTTTTGCTAAGTGGGGGGTGGATATAGTTGGATCATTTCCCATGGATAGCGGACAAAGAAAATTTCTCTTGGCGGCAGTGGAATATTGCACTAAGTGGGTGGAGGCAGAGGCTTTGGCAACGATAATAGTGGAGAATGTGATTTGGTTCCTCTAGAAGAATGTTGTGTGCATATTTGGAATCCCTTAATAGCTCATTAGTGATAATGGGACGTAGTTTTATAATACTAATATGAGAAAAAATTGCTCTGGATTGAATATCAAGCATCACTTTTTATCTGTTTCCCATCCTCAAACAAATGGGCAGGTGGAAGTAATAAATCAAAACATCCTATAAGGATTAAAGAGGAGACTAGAAGAACATGGTAGAAACTGGACAGAGGAACTCCACCACATCCTTTGGGCTTACCGGACTACCCCAAGGGAGCCCACAGGAGAGACACCCTTTGGTTTGACATATGACACTGCACCAGTAATTTTTGTAGACATTGGACTACTGTGATAACCCATTTTCTTTTAAATAAAAATAAACTAAGTTTTATAAATTAATCATTAAGATTTTGTTAGAATTATTTTTTAAAAAAACTATGGATTTTAAATATCTACATGAAAGTTTTACAAATGACACGTTGGAGAGAAGTGATGTAATATAAATTAACATTTTGTAATCATCTACCAGTATATTGGACAGTGTAGTGCATATTTACATATACAGTAAAATGCATAAATCAAGTGGTAATGAGATATGTTTATAAAGTTACAACTAGGAAGAAAATAAATTTCAATTTTCATATTAGTATAAATCAACCGTTTTTTGACACTGATAAGATTTTATTTTTTTATTATTATTTTTTTGTAATAGAGCCAGTTATTTTTATATGAACGAAATAAATAATATTTAATTTCATCTCTTGTCTTTGGCTTAGCATTATTTGAAATTACATGATTGTCGGTTGTCTTAATTTAAATATCTTCTTTTGAATTTCTTTGTATCTTTTATTTTTAATAAGCTATTTGAATAATAGTACTAAAAAAAAAGATCAGTTTATGGATTTAAACATTTTTTTTCAGTGCAATTTTTTTAAAAAGAAATAATATATATACATATACTTTCATTATGGATATTTTATATACAATATTATTGAGATACACAAAAATTTCTATTACTTTTTTTTATATAACTTTACCATGGGTCTAAAAAAAATTACATATTTTAAATTTCTCATTTTATTCGGCTATATAGTTTTATTTGATTATTGTAATGTGTTTTTGTTTCATAGATTTTCAATATTTGTTCATAACTTTGAAATTTTGAGGACGAAATTTTTTTAAGGGAGCAAGTATATGATAATTTATTTTCTTTTAAATAAAAATAAACTAAGTTTTATAAATTAATCATTAAGATTTTCTTAGTATTATTTAAAAAAAAAACTATGGGTTTTAAATATCTACGTCAAAGTTTTATACGAGATCTACTCAATGTAACATTTTACAAATTAGGATTTTATTTTGACAAATGAACGTTTAGACTAATTATAATAATCTTGATTGTCCATGCTAAGTTTCAGGTTTAATTAATGCAATTTATTGTTGACTTGTGATTTTACTGTTTTTATTCTTATTAATATTGATTAACAAATAAATACATATATTAAAAGAAGTATGCGTAATAAATTGCTCATTAACTTATTAGATGTTAACATTATATTTTGACCAATAAATCATGAAATTTATAAATATTCAATGAATTAGTTATAATTTAAATTTTTATTGATTTAATTATTTTCTTTGACTTGTTTAAATTGTAAGTAGAATTTTATTTTTTTTGTTAGTTTAAATATTTATCTTTCATTATGAGTTTTAAATTTTATTTTAGTTATATTTTAAAATCAAAATTTGAAAAAAACATTCTTTAGTTTTAATTTTACTTTTTTGAATTCAAAGTTTGTTTAATCTAAAATTTATTTAAAAATTTAATGATAATTCAAACATTTTATATATTGATATATATTATCTAATGAGATAATAATTGGAAAATAAAATAAAAACAAACGGAGAGTCCTACTAAGCTCATTAAAATCATTTTCCTTTATCTTAAAATATGATAAATTATTTTAAAAAAAATGAAACATGTGGATGAATTTGGCAGATCACAAAACCAAAAAAAACTCTTATAGAGTAGCCAATTGGATTTATTCATTGTTTTAGACAGAATTGTATCTATTTTGTGAAAGCATCATAATTCTCTCAGTCAATCTGGCAACGACCAAACAATTTACGAAAGCTTCACAATCATCCTTTCTTTTCTAATTCACGATAGTTCTGTCACAAAGGGCGGTATGGTGTATCTTCATAAGAAAATGTGAATAACAACATTAATTTTTTTATATCAGGCTTTTATGGATTAATAGGTGAGGGGTTTTCTCTATTTAAATGATTTGTCCATTAGAGACTTGAATTATTAAGGTTAAAATAAAATTTTTGAATTGTTTATTTTAATCTTTTTTTAATCACTAATGATTTATATATTGATTTTTTTGAATTCAAACTGAGTTTGATTGAGTTTTGTCTATTTTATTTTATTATATTTTATTATTATTTGATTATGATATTTTGATTTATATATATTTTATTGGAAAATCGTATGATGTTTAACCAAGTATATAAAATTGTGCCTATTAAGAATTCTAAGTAAATCAAGTGATATCAAGTAGAAGTCTACAGCAGTGCGTATTATTTTGGGTTAATTATATGAGTGCCATCAAGTAAGTTTAGTTTAGATTTTATTAACTAGTATTTTTTTAGTAGTGGTGTTCATTATTTTTAGGGAGAGTTGATTATGTTTTTCTTTCAGGTATTTAAACGCTATGCACTTTGCCAACACGAAATTTTCATGATTTATTCTTACTAAAAGAGGATTTTATTTATTTTATAATTATGTGTTTATTTTTATTGAATTAATCTTATAATTGAAATATTATTTCATTATATATATTATCATTGAGCAATAGACTCACTCCACTCTTAATAATTCAGTTTTGCATGAATAGTTAATGAAAATTTGGTAGAGGTGTTAGCCAATGCTCCACTTGTTAAACTCCAAGATTATAGAAAGAGAATGTTTGGCCTAAAGTTTTTAGTTTGTTTGTTGACTACTATTTATACAATTTGGAATTTTGATAGGATTGTGCAATACTTAGGCTTACTAATGACTTTAGTAGTTTTAAGGATAGCTAAGTCCTAATGCCAGTCATGATTAGGTTTGGGTCGTGACAACTACCAAGTGGAAGGGTCAACTATTGTGAAGATGCCACCAATGAGGCCTTAAGGAGAGCTAATATGGTCCTGGTTGAATAATGGAGAGATCAAATTCTCATGAAGTAAGTAAACTACAAGAATAGGGTAACCTCTTATTTCAACAAAAAGGTCAAATTCAGAGCCTTTGAAGAAGGAGACTTGGTTATGAGAAGTTTGGAAGCAACTGGAAAAAGAGAAGGCACTGGCAAACTCGCACCCAATTGGGAAGGTCCCTTTAGAGTAGCTAAAGTAATAGGGCCATCTTCTTACAAACTTTTAATTATGAATGATGAGGACATTCGGTCCAACATCTCAAAATTTATTACTAGTAATTAAAGACATTAAAATGGTGTTTGCCTTACTCTAAAAAATACCATCTTCAAAACTATCATAAAAATAATAAAATACTAAATCCTTGCTAAGGCAAGGTCCTTCCTCAAGAAGGAAAGAAAAATCCTTGCTAAGGCAAGGTCCCTCCCCATGGAGGATGGTAAAATCCTTGCCAAGGCAAGGTCCTTCCTCAACTAGCAAGGAAAAACCCTTACTAAGACTGTTAGCAGTGTATGCCCTAGAGTTTACATTCAACATGTGAATGTAAATGAAAACCTAATTGGCTTTATTATATATGTTCATTAAGAGGATACATTCCTAGTATCAAACGTATATATGTCCCTTAAGTATTCTGTAGGGAATTGGCATGGTAAATATTTCATAAAAGTTTTGAAAATAAAAAACCGAGTAACATCGGAATTTTGCAAAAAATTATTTTTGTGCTGGACAGTGCTGCTGGAGCTACTGTCCAGCAGCTCTCTGTCTAGCAGTGTTGCTGGACAATGCTAGAATTTCGTTTTCGACTTCCGCTGCTCGACTTCGTATTCGCCTATCAAAGGCAAGGTACCTCATCAAAGAGGAGGGTAAAATCCTTGCCAAGACAAGATCCTTCCCCAAGAAGGAAGAAAAAAATCCTTACTAAGGTAAGGTCCCTCCCCAAATAGAAGGGTAAAACTCTTGCCAAAGCAAATTTCTTCTCAAAAAAAGGAAGGAAAAAGTCATATACTAAATGTAGGACTTGAAGTAAAAGCTAAGGCAAATGCTTCACTACATAGTAAAAAAACTTACAAGGAATAAAATAAAATAACAAGCAAGTGATAGTCACTATGAGAAAAATGAAGGAATGAGTTTCACTAATAAGAAAGAGTTTATGAAATAATATACAAATAGTGTACAAAAATAATATATATATATATATATATATATTCAGAAATAAAAGTACAAATCTAATCTTGGATCGCCACAATAGCAGATGAGGTAGCTTATTCCCCCTAAACATCCTACTTGGAGTCCACAAGCTCTGAGGTATAGCCTGATGGGAGAAGAGAGTCTTCCTTAGTCCTATAGAGGCTGGTTGGGACCAAATTCAATCTCTCAATGTATTTACTCAAGGGAGGACTTGCAACCCCCCATTCATATTCCTCTTGCATTAAAGGAAATTCATATGTGATGTTCAAATGAATAACTTGAATCTCTGACAAGACTAAGTTGTATCCCCTGGCCAGAGTCTTAGCATTATTGACATAATTGAGTTTTTTTAGAAGTGATCTGATTGAAGATAAGCCTCCAGCAAGCTTAGTCTATCGAATGCTAAGGCATTGGCTCGAGAGGTTGTAAGATCCAGGGTTTGCTTGACCTGAGCATACTCCTTAAGCAGTCTCTGTTTCTTCTCCTGGGTCCCATCCAACTTGGCCTGTTTCTTATCCACAACATTCCTTTCCACCTCCAGTGCATCCTCAAGTTGTTTGGTGGAAGTGGTGAGGGTCTCCACTTTCCCCTTCAGGTGACCAGCTTCAACGACTGCTGCCTTCTCCCCCTCCTTGCCCAATCGGATATCCTCCATGGCCTGATCCACCTTCTTATGTTCCTCCTCCCAGAAATGTCTGTATTCACCAGCTTGCACTAAGGCTTGCCTCGCCTCCTCACGGGCCTTCTGCAAGTCGAACTATAATTGTCCCCACTATTGGATAGCCTTCTGCAATCAAAATTATTCTAAGTTAGAAAATCAAGTAACAATCTAAAAGGAACAATATAAGATAAATAAAAACTTACACTTAGTCTTGAGCACAAGGTCAAGAGGGGAGGTGGGATAGTCCAACTCTAGCTTCCCAAGGATAGGTTGTAGGAAGAGGCAGAAGGTGTTGAAATGGTAGGAATAATCTATATGCGTGGGGTAGAGCCTAGAACCAACGGGTCCGCAGGGGATGAGTCAATGGCTTATGGAGGAGTGATGGATACAAAACACTTGGTGTCCCCTTTGAAGTGGCAGCAGCCTATTGAATGGGGGATGTGGTGGGAAGAATCTCCTCGGATTTAAGGGGATTAAGACCCCTAAAAATCTCATTCTCTGACTGGACATCCTGTGTTTCTTCTATAGAAGGATTGGAGGGAATAACCCTTTCTATGTTGATGATTGGAGGAGGGGATTCAGTAGCAGAAGGATTGGTGGATGCGTAGGGAACAATGGAAGCCTTCAACATAATGGGTCCCACCATGACTCTCTAGAGCTCGTTCATGGAAGGTAGAGGATGAAACACCCTATTCACATTTGGAGAGTAATCAGAGCAAGAGAGGGGGCAGATGGGATGACTAATGTCCCATCAGGAGGACCCTTGTTAGTAGACTCTGGATTAGCACCGGCTTGTACATCCAGATTGATGGTGAGAAGAGCAGTAGAAGAAGCCCTAGGCTTAGGGGCAGTTAAGGCCTAGAAAGATGGGGGAGATCAAAGAGCTCAACTCAATATAAGGAAGTAGCTCCATCTTCTCATCTAGCTCGACCCCATCTAAAGATAAAAAAAAAGTGAGAGAGAAGTGAACAAGTCACGTTAAAACAAAAATAAATGCAACAAGCAATCAATAATAACAATATGCAAATTATAAGTACCATCACTGTCAAGGGGTAACTTTCAACCTGCGAGTCTCATAGTCCTATGAATTATAAAATAGGGATGAGGTAGTGAAACTCACCTCTTCACCTTCTTAACTGTGGGGTATATTACTTATAAGGGTCTAAGGGACTGAAGGTTAGAGGAAGTTTGAGAAGGGGGCACAATAAAACCAAAGGTAGTCCTCTCAGGTTCCTTACTCTCAGAGCCACTTTCAAAGTTTGACCAAAAATAATAAGAAGACCCGCTTAAGGGAACACTCACGAAGCGGAACTCCCCAGTCACAGGATCCTGTTTTAATTCTCGACGGAGGGAAGGTTTTTTGGGATTAACTGGGGAAGGTGAATTAGGTACTTAGGCAGAATGTTTAACCCCAACAGAAGGGGTAAAAGGAGATTGGGAGACAACAGGCTTAACATATGGCATCCCATAATTGAAAGGGGGTGGGGGAAGCAGATGTCTCACCTAGAGGGTGCTTAAACCCTGTGCTTTGGGGAGTCCTTTGTATTGGGTCTTCCTGATAAGTCAGAATAAGGCTAGCAGCCCAAGTAATGCTAATCTCTTCATACATGCAAAGTACAACACCTTGTCGCAGAAGACTCATGGAACGCTAAAAGTGGTCCTTATTGGGGGAAGTCCGTTCTAAGAACACTATGGCAGCCATATAGCCAGGTTGAAGTTCTCAAATAACTAAAAATGGTCCTTATTAGGGGAAGTCCTTTCTAAGGATACGACGTAGTGCTCGTTGTCCCTGGGCAACTCCACGTCAGCAATGGAGGCATAAACCCTATAGTCAGGCTTGGGCATAACTAGAGCATAGTGTGGTCGATCGAGGATGTTGGTGTTATTCTTTTTGAAAAAATTTCATTCTTCACTGAGAAGGGGAGCCAGGTCCTCCCAGTAATTATCCAGAACTCCTTTATAATCCCAATCATTTGTGAAGGTGTCCCTGGAATGGGGGGCTCTCTTAGTTTTCTTGGATGGCTCAATCTCAACAAGCTCAACCTCCACTTATGCAGTCTCAACCTCTGTATCTCTGGCTCTTTTCTTAGATTGAGCCTTTCCTTTCTTAGCTTGTTACTTAGCATCAATTTGTGGTTGTTGTTTGGAAGCCATTGTAAAGTAGAATTGGGAAGGTTAAAATGCAAGAAAGAAAGAAAAGTAAGTTCTGAAAAAATTTTGGCTGAGTAATAGCAAGGTAAAAAAGACTATGGCTGAATGGGGAGAGTATTTATAGGACAAAGGGAGATTTGGTGAAGGGACACATGTCTTTAAGGGGTGCGTCCTTATCCCCTAGATCAATCAAGAAGGCGGATTTCAAATATGAAAATAAATTGCAATGATTATTATGAGTAACCGTATTTATGAAAGCAGAAAAGGATGTGGCGTAGTTAATTAGGGAAGTGTTCCTTAAAGGGATGGAACATATCAAAAAAAGTGATTGAAATGACATCAGGAGGGGTACCCTTGGTAGAACACTGAAAAAATTGGTCGGATACATGGATAACCCTACAACCGTGGCAGATGTCCTAAGTGGACTTGTTATTCCCAGTGAAGTTCTGGATCACCTCCCTGAGAATAGGGGGTAACTGACAGGGGTTCGGCTCGACGGGTCACCTGAAGAGGTAGGGCCTAGGTCCTAATGGAGGCCCAACCATAATATAAGGCCCAGTCCCATCAAATATGAATAATTAAACAAGGAGACCTAACGGACAAGCCAGTCTGAACCACATCTCCGAACATAAAGCATCGGATCACCTTTGATCTGGTACTATAGAGAATGTGATATGAGAAAAAGGACAAACCGCCTCAACTTATATGGTACAACAGTACAGGACCACGTGCACCCTGACACAACCTGTATCCGTTAGGAGTCTGTCTTCTCTGCACATAGTCACCTCAAGGTACTGTCAGAATACAAACAAATGAGGATATTCAAGGTGGTGGACCAATCACTGCCTGCCACATCAATCCCGTACAACCCCTTATAATCTAACGATATCCTTGTTCATTAAGGAATCACCTTAGATGTTCGAATGGATCCATACCATAGATCCCTATATAAAGCCCTCCACGCTCAGAGCACATGCATGTTACAAAAAATCTTCTTTTTCCTTTCCTGAAACTCTCAAGGATATACTTGAGAAAACTTGAACTCCATAATCATCAATTGACTTGATCGTCAGAGGGCCATTGTCAGACAATCAACCTAACCCCCCTTCTAATCAGTTTCTCTGTGATTGCAGGTCCATAGAAAGAAGCTCATTTGCATCAGATTCAAGACTACCTTGTAGATTCAGTGATATTGATTGAGTTCAATCCATCACTCCATTTTGTCAAAAAAAAATAAAAATAAAAATAAAATTTTAAAAAAAATAAAAGTAGAGAGAGATGTTTCTTGTGTCTCCACCATAAAACAATTGTAAAGTAATTAAATGTCATATTGGGGGAAATTTTCTTCTTTTTTCCACAAAGTTGTCCATGCAAGTGAAAGCAATTTTCCTTATAATCATCATTGTAGATGATAATGGTGGGACCAAAATAGAACATTCATTAGGCAAACTTTTTTTTTTTTAAATAAATTTTCTTTATCTTTTTGTCAAGATTTGATAAGCAGTTTGCTTTTGGACTTTAATTAATTAATAATGAAACATAATTTGTTTTTTATGTGCACATAACTAATATATATAAATGAATAATGTGGGTCCTTTTCTCTTATAAAGAGTATTGATTTGCCACAACTCAAAATATAGCATTTTCTTTTGTCTAAATGGCCACTTTAATCCAAGTCCCACCCCTTGTGGACCTATTCTATAAATTTCCTATCTAAATAATTGATAAATATAATTCACCACGTTATGTTATAAATATTTAGTTATGATTTTTTTTATGTTCAATAATAATTATTTTATGAAAATAATATGATAATTAATTATCTAAATTTTGAGTTGTGTATTGTAATTAATAAATTAAGGGATATTTATTTTCTTAAAAATAAAATAAAAAATAAAAATATATGATTTTTATTATTTTTTTTACAAAAAAATATTAAAAATTAGAATGTAATTATCTTAGGAAAAGTTCTCATTCTCTTTACTTTATTAAGAAATCAAATTTCATTTTTAAACGAGTTAAGTATAACATTTTTTTTAAATATAAAATTTAATTTTTGTAAAAAATATAACTATTTATAT
>CAOJBK010586066.1:0-10528 GCA_948294925.1 Codiaeum variegatum | reverse complement strand
ATATATATATATATATAAAATGTACATACTCTAGGTATACAACCCTAATAACATCAATATTTTCCTTTAGTTCGCTAGTGCTCCTTTTGAGTTAGTTCAATCTGATGTTTGGGGTCTTTGTCTCATTGTGTCCAAACCTGATTTTAGATACTCTGTTGATGACTTTTCGTTATGGCCTAGCTTTATTTAATGAAAAGTCGATATGAAGTTTTTACTCATTTTATTGCTTTCTTTGTTGAAATCAAAATACAATTTAATGCGTCTGTTCAAAATTTGAGAAGTGATAATGTAAAAGAATATATGTCAAAAATGTTTCAAACTTTCATGATTCAACATGGAATTTTACATCAAACTTCTTATGTTGACACACCATCCCAGAATGTGTGGCAGAAAGGAAAAATTAACATCTCCTTGAAATAGCTAGAGCTTTGTTCTTTCAAATGACAATTCTAAAATAATTCTTAGCTAATGTTATTTCTATAGTTTATTTTTTGATAAATTGTATACCTTTATGAGTTCTTCAAGGTGAGATCCCTTATCACATTTTGTTTCCTATAAAACTTTAATTTCTTATTGAACCTAAGATTTTTGGAAGTACTTGTTTTGTTCGTGATGTTAGACCTCAGGTTACTAAACACAGTCCTAAATATTTGAAATATGTCTTTCTAGGGTATTCTCATTTACAAAAGTGATATAGGTGTTATTGTCCTAATACTTAACAATATCTTGTGTCTGATGATGTTACTTTTCATGAACACATATCTTTATTTCTAGCTTCTTTTACTTCATTTTCTAAGGAAGATGATGATGATTTGCTAGTGTATACTATCACACATAGTACACCCAATTAGCCCACACCATTTCCCCCATCTCATCCTAACCCTCCATCTGAAACACCAAGACCAAAACCAACCATTCGTGAGCTCTATTTTAGAAGGCAAAAATGCCATGATCCATGTTTAGAACCAGTACCTTTTTTGGCATCACATCCTAAAGACAATGATCTCCATGTTTCTATTACTCAACAAAAAGGTAAATATCAGTATACTTATCCTATTTCATCTTCTTGTAATCATTTTTCTTCTTCTTCAAGTTCTTTTGTTACTTCTTTAGATTCTGTATTTGTTCCTAGAACCATTTATGAAGCCTTATCTCATCCTTGCTGGCATGATGTTATGATAGAAGAAATGAATGCTTTAGATACTAATGTTATGTAGGATTTAGTAAATTTTCATGCAGGGAAGAAAGTTGAAGGGTGAAAGTGGGTGTTTGCAATCAAATTTAATTCTAATGGTTTTATTGCTCATCTTATGGCTAAAGGCTATGGTCAAACCTATTGTGTGGATTACTTTGATACTTTCTCCCCTATTGCTAAATTGACTTATGTTTGATTATTAGTATCTTTGGTAGCTTTGCAATACTAGACACTACATCAATGGGATATAAAGAATGCTTTGTTACACATTGATCTTTAAGAAGAAGTGTATATGGAGCAACCTCCCATTCTTTGTACGACTTGAAATAGAGTTCTCAAACTTGTTTTGGGAAATTCAACCTTGCACTGGAGAAATTTGGGATGCAGAAATGCAAGTTTGATCATTTAATCTTTTATAGACAATCCTCATCTGGCAGTATCTTTTTTGTTATATATATGGACGATATTGTTATCACTGGTAGTGACACTGCAGGAATTTCAGCTCTGAAGACATTCCTTCATAGTCAGTTTCAAACTAAAGACCTAAGAGCGCTAAGGTATTTTTTTAGGAATAAAAGTGACAAGAAGCAAGAAAGGAATCTTCTTATTTCAAAGAAAGTATGTGATTGACTTGTTAACTAAAATAGGGAAGGTTAGAGCTAAGCCAGGTAATACTCTTATGGTGCCTAATCTTCAACTAGTAAAAGATGGAGACTTATTTGAAGAGTCAGAAAAATATAGAAGATTGGTGGGAAACTGAACTATCTTACAATGATAAGACTTGATATAGCCTATTTGTTCAATGTGGTTAGTCAGTTCATGACTTCCCCTATAGTTCAATACTAGGCAGTTCTAGAACATATTCCATGCTACTTGAAGGGATCTCCAGGCCTTGAAATAATGTACAAAAATTAGGGGCAAACTAACATTGAATGTTTTTTAGATGTAGATTGGTCAAGTTCCAAAGTTGATCGAAGATCCACTACATGCTATTGTATTTTTTTAGGGAACTTGGTTTCGTAGAAAAGTAAGAAGCAGAATGTGGTATCTCAATCTAGTGTAAACTTTGAGTACAGTGTTATGGCACTTGCCGCTAGTGAAATAATGTGGATACACCAGCTCTTAACACAAGTTAGCCTCAAAACTTCTATGCCAACTAAATTATGGTATGATAATCAAACTGCTCTTCATATAGCCAGCAATCTTATATTTCATGAGTGGACTAAACACATCGAGATCGATTGCCATTTTATCGGAAAAAATATACAATAAAACGTCATGTGAAAACTGAAGAACAACTCAGAAATATATTTAATAAGTCTCTAAATAGGAATCGAATGATCTATATTTGTAGCAAGCTATGCATAATAAATATTTATGTTCCAACTTGAAGAGAAGTGTTAAGATATGATAAGAAATGATAAGGATATGAATAGTTATAGGTCAATTGTATAGATTGATTACAGGCTTGATTACAGACATTAGATAGTTACTTTATATAGTATAGAGTTCCTTGTATAAATACTATATAACTTTATTTGTAATGTCATCAATTCAAATCATTCTTTATAATAAGTTTAGGGGTAAGTGATATTTTTAACAGTCGAGGAGGAAAAGTGATCAAATATAACAAGTTGAGAGGAAAAATTTTTCTTTTAGTAATAATAATTAAATAATCATTTTTAGAATTTTAAATTTTTGTTTAAATCAATTTATTTGTTATCTAAAAAGATCAATTTATTTCTAAATAAATCTAATTAATCTTATGTGAGTGACTTATTCCATTAATGACTAATGACTAATGAGAGGGAGCTTAACTTTGAAGTCAATTCCTAAACAAGAGGGAGGCATGTATGTCACCCCATCATACATGGGACACCAATAAGCCAATTAGTCAATTTCCAACTCAATTCACTCATCAAGCATAACTTCATAAGCAAGAATATAATTAATAATGCATACAAATTTTATTTATTAATATAAAATCATTTTAAAATTAGTAAACTAATCTCATTATGGATTTTGAGAATTATTGACAATCTAATCATTTTAAATTCTAGCTGTTAAATGTATTTACATTTTAAAAACTCAAATATGAAATTTTTAATTAAGATAGAACAACTTTTTATTAGTCAATCTTTATGTTCAGTGGTAACATTATCTTTTATTGCAATAATAATTTATAATAAATTGATTTAATTAAAATTATTCTATAATCAAATGGTTCATGTACCGTTGACCACTTTGGATCATTTAATTTCTATTGATTAATTTCACTTATATTATATATCTTATTAATATTAATATTAATATTAATGATATGGTTAGTACAGTATACATATACTATAGGTAAAATGAAAAATTCATGGTTTGATACATTGTATACAAAGATTAATATATTATATCCATGTGACTGCATGCATGGAATAAATATGTGAGGAATTTTTTTTTTTCTTTTTGAATAACAATATGTGAGGAGGTTACTATATTTTTCTTTGTTGCTATTTTACTAATAGATCATAATTATTTATCATGAAAATATTATTTTATTAAAGAGATAAAAAATTTTATATTTTATTTAAAAGTATTTTTTAACTGTATTTTTAATAAGTAGGTAAATCAATTTATTTAAAAAAATGGATTTAGAAAGATAACTTTAAAAAATAGAAAAAATTAAATAAAAAATTACAATTGATCCTAGCATTACTTTTAGCAAAATTAAATATTTTATAATTTATTCAAAAATATTTTTAAATTTTTTTTTCAAAGAGTAGATAAATTAATATTTATAAAAAAATTAATTTTTTTGATCTCAATATATATATTTGGAAACATTGTGTAGGTGTTTTTTAGAGAAAGAGCATACTCTATTATAATTCAAAAACATCAATTACATGAGCATGCTAAGCAAAGCAAGGAAGTCTCCCAATCAAATTACACAATAAACGAGCTTTCAATGCTTCTTTATGTAGGATATGGGCATGTTGTATATAAACGCCTGCTAATATCACGAAAGAGAATGTGAGCTTGAGATTGACCATCATTCGGATGATGAACTCCTGAAACAAACTGCAAACAATCAAATTCAATAATGAGAGAGCCAAGAGAAAAATCCACTCCATTCCAAAGCTTTCCTTAAACCCATTACTTCTATTGAAAGAGGAGAAGTGCAGTAGGGAAGAGGAGCACACAAAACTGACAAAACATCACCATTTGAGCTCCTATTGACAGCTCCAACACCACCTAAACGATGTTCATTATCAATCTCAGCATCTTTATTCAGTTTGAAGGGTTCAGGAGATGGTTTGAGCCACTTCTTCATGCACGGACGGGGTCTCTATACTGACAGAACGGGTCCAGCAGTAACTTCCTGGTTCAATTTTGATGCGCTTTTAGCCGCAACACCCGCAAGTATACGAGATCGTATTAAGTAGTAAAATTGGAAAGTCTCGTTATCGTTCCCCCAAGGAACTCGTTAGTTTAATCGATCAAGCACCAACTCAATCTCCTAATCTATTGTCTAACTAACAATATTCGCTGGGTTTAGAAACTAATTTTTTAATTATAGAAACTAAAAAGAAACTGAACTTACAATTAACAAAATCTAAAGAAATCAACAATCAATTCTGAAAATTTAGATGGATTAAGGCAGCTACCTAGACTTTGACTTGTATTACTCAAATCATACGTTCAATCAACAAATCAATGAATATGTAGTAAATCATTAAGTGAGATTTTTCACTAAATTAGGTTTAAATCTTTCTTAAGTAATTAAAACTCCAAATTTCCTAAGTAATAAGAAAGGAATCTCTTATTGATCCTATTCAATTAGAAACAACCTTAATAAACCATTGAAAAATATATAAAACTTTAGTAGTTTGTGAATCTATCTCTAGCAAACACAATAAACTATTAAGTTTTTTAGTGTTCTATGTTTAAACTCTTTATCTCTAGTAAAGTTTAAACAATACAAATTAAGAACAAGCATGCAATTGCAACTGCAATTGATTTATAGAAAATCAAGTATCAAAAACTAAACTTAATGAAAAACCAAAACATTCATTGAACAAAATGTTGATCAATCCATACAATCGAGTAATACTCGTCTAATCTTGGTAGATAAATGAAATTAGTTCATATTCAAATCAAAAGAACAAGAAAAAGATAAGAGATTACAGAAATCCATGAAGTTCATGAAAATTGAATGGAATTCCAGATAAATCCTTGAAGTTCTAGCTCTAATTTAAGATGATGATCTATAATCCAGCCTTGAAATCCTTCCTTGATTTGTTTTTCTTCAGTTTTTGAAGCCCTAGATCTACTTTGGATGAAGTTAGATTGTGTTTAAATCACCACACTTCAGTCTCCTTCTCGTTCTCCCTTCAAATCATGAAAATTCATGCTTTTATAGGACTCAGAATGCTAGCACAAGCGGCTCCCACAGCCTGTGCCCATGCCCGTGCCAGCCTTCTGTGAGACATAACTTGGGATTGAGAGACAGACTGCTGTCACGATCCCTATCACGGCCTGTGATAGGGGTCGTGAGAAGCTACTGCTTCTCTCCTTCCTTCTAGCACAGTTCAGGCTTCCTCTGTCACGGCCCGTGCCAATGGCTGTGAAAGCCTTCTATCATTGGGGTTGTGTGGTAGTAAGCTCTCACGATCCCTGTCACGACTTGTGACAGGGACCCTGGGAAGCTACTGCTTCTCACGCCCTCTCCATACTTGCTTCTACGGTCTGTACTCCCTCTGTTGCAGTCGGTCGTGATAGAGGATTGTTTCCCAATGCTCCAGCCTTGGCACAGGCTTCTCTTACAGGCCATGAGGTAGCCCTAAGCCTTCGTTCTTCGCTCTATTTTCGTGCATTTTCTCTATCTTTTGAGCCTGAACCTTGACCTAATTTCTTATAGCTTCGAAATTCAATTGATTACTTAAAAATGGCTCAAAACACTTAGAACAAACAAATTAAATTCAATTTAATAAGTAAAATTATTAAGAATATGGGGTAAAACATTGTATATTTTGCTAGTTATCAACTTTCAAAAACTCTATTGCACTTTCAGCAACATATTTCATTAGCATATTTGGGTCCATCCTCAACTATTCCCACACCAACTTATTTTTGTCCCACCACAATGATTCTATAACAACTACAAATTTCCATTTCTCAAAATCATTGAGATTATCAAGCATAAAACTTAATCAATCCATCATACTTATTTTAACACTCAAGGATAAAGCTCCTATTACACATCCAACAATGTTACAAATTTATAGTCCCTGTGTTCATTTGTTTCAATGCTAGAGTTACAATAAGGACACTCAATTGTAATAAAAACATGACGCCTCAACAGATTAGCTTTCGTGGGAACATAGCATTTTAAAAACTTCCACAATAGCAGCTTTTAAAGTTTTGTGGCTTCAATACCCCACACTACCATAAATGAGATGCGAAACTAGTTAAAACTTGATTTACTAGTTGTTCTTGATTTACTGTCAACCAATAACTCGACTGGACTGTGTAGTTGCCATTTCAATTAAAAAACCATGCCTAAAAATCTCTTATTTCCTCCATACTAAAGGTAATTTTAGCAATAGTTTCAATATCTCTATCATAAAAAAAATTGATTGAACAAAAACATATTTCATTCCGCATTAAATATAAGATCAGAAACTCTAAAAATAGGACCCTCATGAGGCTTTGGCACAATAATATTGAAAGTAGAAGGGACTGACAACCATGGATCCTCCCAAATGGAAATATTTGATCCTGAAGTAATGCACCAAAACATACCTGATGTGGTGTTTGTCTCCCACTTCTTCTCTGTTGTTCTCTCTACCTCTTATTTCTCTGTTTTCCATTCTTCTGTCTCCTCCTGGCACTTCAATCACTGATATGATTCTACCCCTCTCTTCTGCAGGTTTGTTTGGGGGTTCTCTCCCCGCTTCCACACCAATAGGGGTGTTGAAATTTAGCCTTCTGCTTGCCACAGGCGGGTCATTGCCAGTCTAAATTGGTAAATTAGGTGTTGGAGTTATGGGAGCAATGGGGCAATATTAGTGACTATACTCTGCAAGGTAGCCACTATTTCTAGGGTAGCAAGATGTAATGTGGGTTGTGGGACTGGAGTTGAGGTACTAGGTACTTGAGGTTGTCCAATGATGGCTTGGAGAGTTTGCAGGGAGATGGTTAATTGATCTAGGCTACTACTTGGATTTGAGTGTTTGTAGGAGTGTTTAGAATTCGAGTAGTGTTGGCAGGTGGGGGAGGGCTATTCCTCATGCTGTGGATTTCTTCGTGGATGAATTCCATTTTCAAAGAGTTGTGGGTGTAGGTTTTAGAAGATGAAAGTGAGCTAAAAGAAAGAATTGTCACAATTCTTAGAGAAAGAAGAGAAAAAGGCGAGAACTCCAATGTTCCTACAGACGACGCCAATTAATGTTGTGTTTGTCTCCACAACATTTGAATGGGAGTCCTCTGGTCATATTGGACTAACCTGCATAATAGAGAATAGTCAGGAGTGGTTGAACAGGTGGCTGGCGTAAACCCTCTGACGGCCAAGTCAGTATGCTAGAGGAGAGAAGTCAGGAAAAACACTTTGAAATAGGTTGAGTGGTCTTACCTTGTGTGAGGTACTTTGAAAGGTATTTATAGGATTGAGTTCCTGTAGTAGGGACACGTGTCCACGTTGGGTAGGTTACAAAGTACCTTAGATGGGACTGTGACATGACTAAATGGTTGGTGAGTGATGTAGATGATTGTCCTTGTCAAACATTAGAAACCTCGAAGGTTATTAGGTGAGGTCTCCAATGGTTTAGGGGTTCAGGTGGATAACTAGTATTGGTTAGGCTCCTGTTAACTCTGAACCATACTTATATTAGCCCATATCAATACCTTTAGCAAGTAAGGGAATAGCAACTTGTAAACTCCTCCAACAAAAGCTAACATTCTTTGAATACGTAGCCTGCAAAATACTAGAACTTGGAAAATATTTCACTTTAAAGATCCTACCAGTCAGTGTTTCATCATTAACCAACATACACCAGACTTATTTTGTAAGCATAGCCAAGTTAAAGAGCATCAAGTTGTGAAACCAAAACCCCTATCTTCCTTGGCATAATATAAACTCTCCCAAGCTAACCAATGGATGCTCTTATGAGAACCTTGAACAGAACCCACTAGAAAGCATTCATGATTTTATGCAATTCATTAATTATAGCAAAAGAAAGCTGATAAACACTCATTGAATAATTTGCTAAAGCTTACATAACCACTTTAATCATCACACCTCTACCTACATAAGATAACATCCTATTTTTCCAAGAGGACACTTTCTTTCTAAATTTTTCTCTAAGAAAAGAAAATGGTTTTGTTTTAGATCTTCCCAAAAAGGATGGTAATCCTAAATAATCACCATTAAAAGTTTCCCCTCCAATACCTAAAGATGACGAGAACCTCTGCTTTTAAGCTACGGTAACCACACAAGCAAATAAAGAACTTGAATTTTGAGGATTCACTAATTGACTTGACACAGCTTCATAAACATGGAGAATCCTCTGTAATTCAACCGCTTCATTTGGATTAGCCTTGCAAAGGCTATCATCAACAAAGAACAAATGAGTCAGTGAAGGAGCATTAGGAACTAGCTTCAAATCCGATAACAAATCATTTCTATTAGCCATTCTCAACATCTCAAACACGGCATCAGCACACAAAATGAAAAAGGTAAGGTGACAATGGGTCACGTTACCTTACACCCCTCATAGACATAATATCACATGTAATTTGACCATTAATAACAACCGAATAAGATACATATGAAACACACCTCATCACTGGATCAACACATTCAACAACAAAACCAATACAAAAGGACAATATGGTTTAAACCCTACTCAAGCTTGTCATGAGCCTTTGCCATATTAAGCTTCATTGTAGCCATACCACCTAAATCGGACAAATTATTATGAAGGGCACGAATAGCTTCAACTCCCAAAAGAACATTGTCAGTTATCAACTGATGAGGAATGAAGGAAATTTGCTCCTCTGAAACAATAGCTGGCAAAAAATGTTCCATTCTATTATTAATAGCTTTAGAAAAAAATCTTATAAACTACGTTACATAAACTTATAGGGCGTAGTTCAATCATTCATTCAGGCTACTTAACTTTTAGGATAAGAATGATTAAATTTTTCTGGGAAGGGGGCACTATTAAGAATATTCACACAAGTATTAATAATTTTCATATAGTAATATCCTAAAAATGACAATAAAATGAACATGGTAGTCCATCTGGACTAGGAGCCTTGTTCCTATTTGGCAAAAACCAATAATCACCTCTTCCACTTAAAACAAGTAAAGAATATCTACATTTTGATCATTAGAGATTTTTGGGGTTAGGCCTGCCATAACACAATCCTCCACATATGAACCTGATGATTGAAATAAGTTCTGAAATTAATTAACAACCACTTCACCCATACCCTCGTCATCTGATACCCAAGCATTATTTTCATCATATGAACCATTCAAACCATTGATTTTTTCCTTTGAGAAGTGACAAGATTAAAATATCTTGAATTTTTGTCACCCTCTTTAAGCCACAAACAATGAGAATGTTGTTTCCAGTATTTTTCATTTTGTAACAATAATGAGTCAAGATGATTATACAGGTGGAAAATCCTATTTTTAGAACTAGTAACATGTGCTCTTTGCAAGGAAATAAGCTCATCTATGCATTCTCATATACTTTTGTGAAGAGCAACATTTTTCTTCTTCCCCTAAGAGAAAGTTGACACTATAACTTTTTCTTAGCTTTGCCATCAGGTCCAAATTAATCTCCCATTCACTCCTAGCTGCCAACACATAATTTTTAGAATCAGAATCCTCATACTAGATACTATCAAACCTTTTTAACTTAGCTCCATGCCATTGTTTCCTTTTTGCAAACATTGCAAACAAAGAAATAGCTAAAATGCAATGATCACTAACTAAACAAGGCAAATGATAAACATGTCAATCCAATCAGAATTTGCAAAAAATCTATTAAGCCACTTCTCTATTAAGTTTTCAGATTTCCTGCCTGCTTCCAATGTGAATTCATAACCATGAAAATCCAAATCAATTAGTTGATAATAAGAAATAGCTTACTAAAAATCTAGAATGAGAGAGCTAGGATGAACTCCATCTCCTGTTTGCTCAAACTCATAGAGAATTTCATTATAATCCCCACCAATGAGCCATGGCATGGAATTAACTTTACTAAGCTTCCTCATCAATTTCTACAAATCAACTTGGTTACTGCGAATCGAGTTCCCATAAAACCCATAAAT
>CAOJBK010585994.1:0-11988 GCA_948294925.1 Codiaeum variegatum | reverse complement strand
TGGACGCATGTGGTATAATCGTTTAAGTGATTACTTGATGAACAAAGGATATATAAATAATCCTATTTGCCCCTATGTTTTTACTAAGAAAATAATATATGGATTTGTGATTATTGTTGTTTATGTAGATAATTTAAACATCATCGAAATCGGTGAAGAAATTCAGAAAGTGACTTCATATTTGAAAAGAGAATTTGAAATGAAAGACCTTAGGAATACAAAATAATGTCTTGGTCTACGAATTGAACATATGCACTATGGAATACTTGTGCATCAATCAAATTATACAAAAAAGGTCTTGAAATGATTTGGAATGGATAAAGCTAATCCATTGAGCATTCCGATGATTAGCAGAACTCTCACTATTGAAAAGGATCCATTTCGACCTTGTAAGGAGAATGAAGAGATCTTTAGTCAAGAAGTACCATATCTTAGTGCAATTGAAGCCCTCATGTACCTTGCCAACTGCACTCATCCTAATCTATCTTTTGCAGTTAATTTATTGTCAAGGCTTAGATCATCTCCAATGAAGAGACATTAGAATGGTGTTAAACACATATTTTGTTACCTTAGAAGTACTACCAATTTAGGACTATTTTATTCTAATAATTCAAAGTAAAGTCTTCTTAGTTATGCAGATGTAGGGTACTTGTCTGATCCTCACAAAACTAAATCTTAATCCGGGTATGTATTTACCTATGAAGGTACCGTAATTTCCTAGCGCTCTCAGAAACATACATTAGTTGCTACTTCTTCAAATCATTCTGAGGTTATTACACTTCATGAAGCAAGAAGAAAGTGTGTATGGTTAAGATTAATGACATAACACATTCAAATACCTTGTGGACTATCAATAAATAAAGAGCCAATCGTGATATATGAAGATAATGCGGCATGTGTCACACAGATAAAGGAAGGATACATTAAGAGTGATAGAACCAAACATATTCATCCAAAGTTTTTCTCATTCACTCAAGAATTGGAAAATGGAAAAGAACATCAATGTTCAATACATCAGGTCAAGCGAGAATTCAGCCGATCTTTTCACTAAATCAATTCCCAATGTAATTTTCAGAAAGCACGTTCACAATATTGGGATGAGGCATTTACATAATATGTGAAGAATTATATATGTTGTCTTGAGGGGGAATGAATTACATACTGTACTCTTTTTTCCTTAATCAAGGTTTTGTCCCACTAGATTTTCCTGATAAGGTTTTTAATGTGGCAGTATTCAAACTATAAATATTATGAGTTTGACATCCAAGGGGGAGTGTTATAAAGGCACACATGCAAAAGTTTGGTAGATGTCAAACCATCTGTCGCAAAATATTAATTACACATAGTAAAATGTCAAATCACGCACAATAAATCTTTATATATAAATATGAGTTACGATGAATAATAGAAATAGATGAAAGATAAATAAAAAGTGAATTCTCCATTTTTCTCTGAAATATTATTCTCTCCATACATTTCTCTGAAATATTATTTTTTCCATTTTGCATTATTTTCTTAAGATTTATAATAGCAATATAATTTTTAAATTATAAAAATATTTAAAAATCTGATAACTTATTATATTCAATATAAATTTTAAGTTAAAAGTTTTAACTTATCATTTTAAGTGGTTTTTGACTTAATTTAGACTTTTAAATCAAAGTTATCAAATGGACTTAAAATGATTAAGTACTAAAAATTTTAATTTTAAGTGCTGAATGAAAATAAGTTAGGTTATCAAACACTACCTTAATATTCAACCTCATATATGTCCATAGGCTAGAGAACTTTATAGGGGAGAAGGGTTTATTCCCTAATTTAACTCTTGAGCATAAGAATCTTTTGGACCTCCTCTTTTCTATTGTGGATATTGAGAAAACTTTGTGGAATGTGAAGCTGTTGAAAGCTCCTGTTACATATGGGTTCATGCAGAGTTTTATCAGAAGACTTGGAATATGGTAGACAAATCTCTTATCAATTTAGTGAGGGAATTTTAGGAAATGAGTGAGCTTCCTCAGGGCCTGAATGATACATTGCTAGTTCTTATCCTTAAGGTTCAAGCCTTGGAAGTTTTGACTCATTTTTGACATATTAGTCTTTGTAACGTGGCTTACAAATTAATCACCAAGACTATGACTAATAGTTTAAAAGAGATTCTCCCCCAACTCATTGCTCCTAATCAGAGTAGTTTTGTACTTGGCAGGCCAATTTTTGATAGTCATAATTTACCAAGAAGTGTTGTGAGAACCTTTAAATCTGATAAAAAGCCCATGGAGATTAAGATTGATTTAGAGAAGACCTATGACAGGCTCTCATGAGACTTCCTGAAGAACACGCTGAGGGACATTGGTCTTTCTCTTATTTGGCTTAGGAATATCATAGATTATAGGATGGCGAATCTTTGGACTGGGCAACAGTTAGACTAGTTTACTCCTTTTAGAGGAATTCGCCAAGGAGACATGATTTCTCCTTATTTCTTAGTGCTTTTCATTAAGAGATTGGGTCACATGATCAACCAGGCCATTCATATAGGTAATTGGAAACCCATTAAGCTATCTAGAACTTGTTCTTTGATTTCTCACTTATTTTTTGCTAACAATATGGTTTTATTTGCAAAGGCTTCGGAAGAGCAGCTGATGGCCATTATGGAATGTCTTAATAAATTTTGTATCATGTCTAGTCAAAGAATTAATTTCCATAAATCTTTCATCTTTTTTTTTTAATGATGTTACTTTTGATTTGGTAGATAACCTCGTTAGAAAGGCTGGTATCCCTCTGACGAATGACTTGGGCCTATATTTAGAAGCCTCTTAAATTCATGGAAGGGTTACTAATGATACTTTCAAGCATGCTATTGAGCGTATTTTGTCTAAATTAGAGGCTTAAAAGATGGAAACATTGTCATTTGCGGGCAAAATTGTTTTTACCAAAGCACTTCTCTCTTCAATACACTATTACTCTATGCAAACTGCTCTTCTCCCTATTGGTGTTTGTAATAGGATTAAGCAAGTTATTAGAAAATTCATTTAGGGTGAAGATAAAGATAATAGAAAAATCAGTTTAATTAGTTGGGACTGTATTGCTCAACCAATCAATAATGATGGTCTTGGCCTTCGTAGGATGCATCGTGAATTTATCCTTTCTTACTAAAGTTAGATGGAGACTTTTTATGAAAAGAGTGGATTTTAGGCTCAAGTTATTTAAGGGAAATACTTGAATTGGGTTGATACTATTACCGGCCTTAGGCATAAAAATATTCTTCGAATCTTTGGAGGGGTATTATTTGAACTGATAAAATTGTTAAAAATAGGTATGGCAGAGTAATTGCAAACGACCATGATACAAAATTTTGGTCTAAAAATTGGATTGGTAACAGACCGCTGCAGGAAATGGTGGTTGCCGAGCTGAGTGACCATGTTTTGCATAAAATCGTTAGTAGCTACTGGATCACTGGCATGGGCTAGGATTGGAGTACTTTATAAGAGTTATCACCTACTGTAACTTGCGAAACTCTTGCTGCTACTATTCTTTATACCGGTCAACAAATGGAGGACAGATTCTATTGGAGATTGAAGGCTAGTGGATTGTTTACTGTCAAAATAACATATGATATCACTGCTGGTGCTCTATTATAGCAACCCAAAGCTATTTGGAAAACAATATAGAACCTCAAGGTGTCTCAATCCTATAAAATTTTCCTCTGGATGGTGAAGCATGGGAAAATTTAGACTAATTATAAACGTTGTAGGAGAGGATTAAGCCAAGACTTGAGTTACCCCTTCTGTGGAACCATATTGAAACTTTAGATCACCTTTTTAGGGGTTATAACAGAGTTAAGTAGGTTTGGGAAGCTCTTTTTCTTTTTCCTTCTAATGTTTTGACTAATTGGAATAATCTTACTTTTCATGGATGGTTGTATCAGAATATCAGTACGTAAATGAATATAGATTAGACTAACAATGGTGTTATTGCATTTACGATTGTCATTTAGTGGACATGGAAGTGGTGTAATGCCTTTATTTTTAACAAAGTGGACACTACTACTCATAATCGAGTGTGTTGGTTAAAGCATCATGTGCAAGTTAGAACATGTGTTCAACAATAAGACGACTAAAATAATCATTAAAGGCAAAATGCAAATTCAATTTTGTTGGAAAGTGTCCCCTCCTGAATGGGTTTGCATTAATACTGATGGAAATGTGCAAGGAAAGCAAGTTAGCAATGGAGGAGTTATAAAAAAATTAGAAGGGAAGTGGCTCCAAGGCTTTACAATAAATATTGGAAATTATGGTGTTATTTTGGTTGAATTATGGGCTATTATTTGGGATCTCTCCATTGAAGGATGAAATACGAGTGGCGCAATGGAAGCGAAAAAGTGTATCGAAAATCCGATGTGACTCGATTTTTTTATTTTCATAACCTTTTATAAAATCATATACCATGCCAAAACTCTTTTAGTATGGTTGGTTTAGTTATTCATCAAACTCTTTAATGAATACCTAAACCTAGGTTTGGACCCATATTCAAGTCAAGGATACTTAACCAATTATTGTGCAAAACACAATAGCAACAAAGAAGGGATTAGATGTATCAAATACCTCAACTCCCTACTTTATTTAGCTCCTTAAGTGCGAAGCCTCTAGCTCGACTCACACTAAAGCTTTCCCGAAAGCTTGTGCCTCCTTGTCTACTTGTAGAAGCTTGAACCCTCTCTTGGTTGCCCAAATGTTTGGTTCTTACTTCTTAGTTGTGAACTTGAGACTCTTTAGGGATTTGTTTGGACTTTAATCTCCACACACACTCCTTCTCAAGGATTTAGAAGTAGAGTTTATAATTGAAAAACTCTTCTTCAAAAATAAACTCCCTCTCTCTAAAATGGTGTGTTGATTTGAACTTTCTCTCTCTAACTCTTAGAGAGCTTCTCTCTCTTGCTTAATGGAGAAGATGATGAATAGAGAATGGTTCAAACCTCTTTGGGAAAAAGATTATGAGATATTGCTCTTATACCAATGACCTAGCTTTCCTTTTCCTTAATTTAGGGAGGAAATTAGGAAATATGTTTCTTTGACCATTTGACTAGGGATTAGTCAATAAGTCAAACAACATTAAGGCATCATTAGTAGGAACCATCTATAATCCCTTATTAACCACATCTAATGTGGATTAGGTTAATCATATCATGATTAAGCCTAATTATTTTATTTAGTCAATAACCATTCAATTAGTCTTACCGATTTGTATCTCATATAAACTAAGACTTAATTGAATTAATCCCTTTATTAATTAGACTTCAAGACATGCTTCTTTGTAAATTTAATTACAAGTCTAACTCAATCATTGTTAATAATTAATTAAACTCTTTAATCAATTATTAATATGATTAAATTCTAAGCCATAGGAAATGCTTTATGGTGTGTGACTTACTAGGTTCATATTCTAATTAACAATGGGATAAAGAAAACTCTTTTCTTCCTATAAAGTATGTAATCCACAATCCATACTTAGTCCCATAAGTTATGAGTGACGTCTAACATAACATATCATGACTACCTAATTAGAAATGAATGTCGGTTATTATATCCTTAACATTACATGGACCCCTTGATTATAATTACCGTGCACTCGAATCCCTTTATTATGATCCCCAATCTCAGCTAGGGTCATGGAATAGTCAAACCCTATATGCTAGATCATATGACTTCTATCTAGTTCTAATTCTCAATAAAATGATTCTTACTAGAAACTCTTTCTAGTGAATCTTTACTACCTTGACCAAGGATTTATGAATCGAGAAGAACCAGAAGTTATAAGATTTCTTCATTGTTTACCCAAGTTAATGAATTCTTTCTTAGAGATCATTTATCTCAATATATGACTGATTATGGCCACCACATGCCATACACCAATACTTGGTTAGCATCAGTATGTAAGCAATAACAAGCCATAGCCACCAATATGTTAGATAACATGTCACCTCAAGTCTAAGGATTATATGCACAATTACAATCTAGATGATCAAACATTGACTAGTGGATAAAACCCATGTGTCTATCATCTAATGTCATTGTTTGACTTACTTATCTCTTGAGTATCCACGTGTTGTCACGACATCATATGTCTATAGTTTGAGACTCACTACCTCCATACCAATAAGTATCTCATACTCCTATCAATAATCCTATGACCGTGAACTTACTTTAAAGTCTATGATAAAAAGAATCTGTCTCCATATTCCCAAACTCTTTGAGAATAGATTCTCTTACATAGTACTTATGGAACATATATACGTCATACACTAAAATGAAAGCAATCATTTAAAAGAAAACATATACTAATTGCCATTAATGGATTAAGATTACAAATATATACATAAAGTAAAGGCTTTAGGGCATACAACCCTAACATCCATAGCTTGGGAGATGGGCTATAAAGATATCATCTTATAATCTGATTCATCCTTTTCTATTCGCTAATTTAATCATAGTGGTGAAGGCCCTATGCCTTGTCTAAATCTCTTCATAGTTTTTAAAGATTTCATGTTTATAGATTGGAATTTAAGGTTCCACCATGTTTACATAGAGAGTAACCGTGTGACAGATTGGTTGACGAACCAAAGTTTGAAGCAAGAAAGAGGCATTATCAAGTTGAATATGCCTCCTAGTGGAGTTCAGAGCTTAATATAGGCTAATATAATTGGTGTTTCTTATACCAGAGAGACTAGAAGATAATTTTCTTCTATTTTTTTAGGCTTCCCTCTCCCCTTATATTAAAAAAAAGCTAGAGAACTTTGAAAGATCCTTTACCTTTTTAATAAGATCATACCTTTTTATCGGCTGGTGAAATAACGCCATTCCTATATAAAGATAATAAACATCAATAACATCTCCAGCATGACTCCATAAACAACTTAGAAAATAAGTTCAACTTCTCATAAAATGAGTTAGGTTAATTTAAGTCTAAAGTTTGATTTGATTTGATAATAATCTCTCTCTCTCTCTCTGTATATATATATATATATATATATATATTCACTTTGTAGGGTTATTACACCACTGCTAGGTGTAAGAGTTGTAGAATTTAAGTGATTTTCATTATATATTTTAGATGGTTGTAGCAATTGGTATTTATATACGAGTTTAGATAAGAGTACAACTAATAGTAGAAAACTTATCTCTATATATTTGAAATATAAATAGTAGGATAAGATAATTTAACAACAAACTATTATCCTCAACACCCCCTAAAAGTCCATACACATCACAAAAAGGAAGCTTAGAACTGAGATGCTGAAAATGAGTGATGGGTAGAGGCTTGGTAAAAACATCTGCTACATGATCATTAATGGACAGAAATTTAACTTCAATAGAGCCATTAGCTACCTATTCATGCACAAAGTGAAAGTCTAGCTCAATATGTTTTGTTCGATCATGAAATACTGGATTTAAGGTGAGATAGATAGCACCAATAGTGTCACACCATAAGATCGATTTTGAAGAATTGAATCCAAGTTCCTTTAATAATTATCATAGCTAAATTAACTCAGTAATAGCATGAGATATCCCTTTGTATTCAATATTGATGAAATGTTCTTGGTTCTTTTTGTAAAAACATTTCTTTTGCTGAATCTTTAATTGCCATATAATTAAATCGCTTTGACTTTGGAAGATTGGGTTGGAGTTTCATTAGACGAGTTTAGGATAATGGATTTGGAAGAAGGTGTGTGGTTGGTTTAGGTAATGTATTTGGTGTTTAGAGAGTTGAATTTTCAAGATTTGTTGATCGCTATCCTAGTTCGAATGAGGTAGTTTTTGTGGATGGCAGCTGCACATTGTGTAAAGGTGATGAAGGTTGAGCTGCATGTCTGATTAGAGGTGTAGAAAATGAGTCATCAACATTATAATTTGGTTATGGAAAGACATTTGGATTGGAAGTTAGTTATGAATTATTTTCAAGTAAAGTTAAGTGTGAAGAATTTAGAGAAATACCTATAGACGATGGCAACTATGGAGCAAGTATTGTCAACCATGGTTGAGGTGGTTTTTCTTTTGGAACATTGACGTTTTGTTTGAGCACCTTAAAAGGAAAAATATTTTCATTAAACTAAACATGATGAGCAATGTAAATACGATCTGTAGTTATGTCAAGACACAAGTGACCATAGTGGGTTGGCGAATTTCCAAGATATACACATTAAATACTGCAAAAGGAAAATTTATGTTTATTATAAGGCCTCAACAACGGATATACAACATAACCAAAAATTTTCAGAAGTGAATACTTTGGTGATTTTTTGTACAACATCTGAAAAGGATTAGATTTGTTAAGCATAGAACTTGGCATATAATTAATTAGTTGTATGCTAGTTTGAAAAGCATAAGGCCAAAAATGAAATGGTAAACAAACATGAGCCATTAAAGTTAGACCATTATCTACTATGTGTCAAATTTTCCTTTCAGAAATAGCATTTTGCTCATGTGTATATGGACAAGTAATGCGATGGATGATTCCTTTTATTTAAAATAAGATTTTAGTTTTTGAAATTCACGACCCCAATTTGAATGAAATGCTTTTATTTTACAATCAAACTAACGTTCCACCAAACCTTCAAATTCTTTGAACATATTAATAACCCAATTTTATTTTTGAGAAAATACACCTATGTAAAATGAGTGTAATCGTCAATAAACAAGACACTAAGAAAATCCTAGATTTCACATTACTAGGGTAGGTCTCTAAACATCTTAATAGATTATATAAAAGGGACGACTATTAGTATGCTCAACTGACGCAAGAGACAAGCGTGCTAGTTTGCCTACCTTACATGAATCACAAATAGAAAAAGACCTAAAATAACTAAAGCAACTTAGATTATTTTTTGAAATTATTTGCAAAACACTTTTAACATTTGGGTGGCTCAAATAAGCATGCCAATCTGCAAAAGAAATACCTTCTCCAATAAAGGCTTGTTTAGTTATGGGAGATAGATAATATAAACCTACTTCACTAGGCCTTGCAACAGGATTTCCCTGATTTTTTGGTCCTTAACAACAAAATGGGTTAGCCACAATTCTAAGAAACATGAGTTATTAGTTGTGAACTTTTGAATTGAAAGTAAAGATTTGGTTAAAGAAGGTACATGTAAAACATTTCAAAGTTGTAAATTTTTTGTTTCATTTAAAGAAGGAATAAATTCCATACCTTGATTTGCAATATACAGCTTCTGATCATTACCTACTTGGACTTGATCTACATCCTTATAATCCGTCAGATTATAAAGTGCATTTGGATTTGGTGTCATATGATGGGTGGAGCAGAGTCTAGAGTCTAATCAATGTAATTAAATTGCTTTGGGGTGAAAATTGAGAATTGGAATTACCTCCTAAAGAAGCTGAATGATATGCTATGTGAGCTTGGGTAGCAGATTTATTACCCTGATGTTAATAATGTTTGTGAAACTTATCAGCCGTGTGATTATGATACCTACATATTTGGCATTGAACCCTGCCTTTGTGATAATTGTTTTGAGAGAAGCTAGAGGTATTGGACTTAACAGTAGATTGGTGATTAAGATTTTGATTTTAACGATATGCTATATGAGCTTGAGGTGGCTCTTGCATACTTCAAATAAGAATCTGATGTGCTAGCAGTTGCTTGTGAAGTTCCTGGAAAAAAAACTGGTTCAGACTTAAGATTTAATGCTGAAATTATGGGATGAAACTCACTAAAGTATTGCATCCTAGAAGGTTTGTTATCTAGTTAGAAAGATGAACATGTGTGATATACATGCTCATCTTGAGGGGGAATGTTATGATAACAAGGATGCTCAAGCTCACACAGTGCAAGTGAATGTAGTTGTAGATAATGAAAGCTCAAGTTAGTTAGAATTGTCAGTTGTAATTTATAAGATTGTTACACATGTAAATAGATTAGTGAGCTAGATAGTTATCTTTTTCTTTAGCTTACATTTTACACTTGTATATACATAGACCTATACTATAAGTTTAAGCAGTGAAGATCATTTCCATTAGACAAGCCAATGTAGCCTAATTGGTAGGTATGTTGCACACTTTCATCCTTAGGTTGCGGGTCACACCTCACTATAATTCAAAAAAAATGAAGATCATTTCCATTAAATCTTCATCTCTTTAGGTTTATAACAAGTTTCATGCATGCAAATTTTCCAGAAACATTAGGGGGAATGATTTTCGAAATTTTCCAAAAGCAATCAAGAAGCAATTGTGAAAGAAAGTAAAAAAAAAGTAATAAAAAAATATATAGTATTATATTAGAATAACTGAAAAAATACTTTAAATAGGCGACTTTTTAAGGAATATAATTCTATTAATTAATATTTTTTTAAATTTTTTTTTGAAAATTTTGTATTAATCCTTGTAACGGAATTGGTTTCACAAAATTATATTAAATTTTAGAAATCATTAATTTTTGTAATATTAATTTTAAAAGATTTTACAGACTATAGGGGCCTTACCTGTTGGGTAATATTAATTTCTCATATTATTTTTCATTACTAAGGCAACCTACTGGGCCGAAATCACATTGTGAGATACACAATAGGGGGTAGCCCTCCACTTTTAGCATGTTTCACCAAATTATTGATAACTTCCACTTCTCACCATCTATGAACCAATCAGAACATACATGATTGGCTAATATTCTCATATTATAATAATTTAGTAGGTTATTGATGCATTTGTATTTGTCACGCTATTAGAGGTTGATCGCTCTAGTTGAATTAGAACTGCCTGCACAGAGAGAACACTAGTCAGGGGTGGCCGGACGTTGTGTTTAGCGATAAATCTCCAACGCTCAAGACAGAACTAGGTCAAAATGGGAAAGCTCTCAAGAATCGATCTTAGTTTAGAGTTTTCCTTGTATGTGAACATTACCTCTTATGGGATGTTGGACGTTGTATTTTTAGGGTGAAAACCCTATTAAGGGGACACGTGTCCATTTCAGGTATATCGCAGGGTACCTCTTCGTGGGGCTTGTGACAACTATCTCTAATGACCCCGAACCTCCGAAGGCTAATAAAATAAATCCTATTGAATGCTTAGGGTTCGGGTAGAACCAAGGTGCTCTAAGGTTTTGACATATCCTGAATAGATAGTTGGAGCCGAACCAGGCCAATGTTGAGCGGTATCAATTGTCCCTTTAAAGCATTAGCACTCGAAGGCTTCGAAGCTCAAAGAGTGCTTGAGTAGGGTGACTTAGGCTCAGAAATATTGGTCTTCGATTGGACTGACGAGACGTTTCCCTGTCATGTCCGTGACCTTTCATCAGTCTCGAATGGGATCGTTGCATTTTCCCATGTAACGATGCTATTACTGTAGCCTCCCCCTATTTTCCATGTGGAGGGATGTCTTCGATAGTCACAATGAGCATTAAAGAGTTATTATGACCATTCAAACGAGTTGTCCCCTCTGCTTGCCGTTTGTCAGCCATTTCTCTTAGGCTATTAAATGCCTCTATCCGGCTATATAAACCCATCTTCTGTGAACTTTTTCCACATTTTTGCTCTCTACTTCACTGCCATTAATTTGCTCTTCTCTTTCTTTTATCTCTTCACTGTTTTCTCTACCACTTTCATACTTATTATTTGTTCTTCAATGGCGCCTCCACATAAACAAGCCAAAAAACATTTCCTAGAGGTAGAGAAGTGATGCAGCGGAATAATCAAAACGAACAAAAGATAAATAAAAAACCTGTTTAGTCTAAGAATGTCCAGGAATTTTATGAAATCCAGAGAACTACTCTCGGGAATAATGTTATTAAAACTCAAATACTGCCCTCTAATGTTTAATAATAATCCTATTTATAGATAATAATTCTAGATTAAAAAGAAACCTTAATTAATTAAAATTCTTACATAAGAAGAAATCTAAATAAACCAAACTTTCCAATTTAAATAAATATTAAATCAAAGTAAAATAGGAAAAAAAAACTAATCTAAGAATTAAATAAAAAATA